>JAJLUN010000009.1:60191-151564 GCA_030564365.1 Blastobotrys arbuscula | reverse complement strand
TGCTCCATTTGTACGGACTGGTGGGTTTGCGAGAGATAGACGATCGGCGATATCGACACCAAATAATTCTAGAAGACGAGATGGACATGGGAGTGATGATAATCAACAAAATCATAATAGGTTTGAGAGTATTAACATCGATAATATCTTGTCTGATGTCTCGGAAATTCCATCTGCGCAAAGGCGGCTGCCTAACCAACATAATATGAATGGATCAAGTCGACATGGACAGCCATACTCACAACGGCTTAGTACTAATCATAGCAACAAAACAACTTTAAATAATAATGATAGCAATAGGCTGCCACCGCGTTTAACTCCGATGACGAAAAAAAGAACTACTAAACAGTCGGAAAAGTTGGTATTAATTCCAGAAGAAGGGAAACCCAATTTCAAATTTGACGATGATGACGAATCTGACGATGATAATAATAATAATAAACCTCCACGGTCCATGGACCCTTACATGGAAGAAGATTTTTCAGGAAGAAGGAAGTCGTATGCGGAAAGGTTACCAAAACATCGACGAACGAATTTTGGCCGAGTCACGGCATATTGTATATCAGACGCGATTCGATTAAAAGCAGCTGCTGAATATTTGACTCATAAACACAAAATCAAACCACGATTTTACGATGAAGCGTTGTTTGCACCGTACTATTTACCATTATTACCAGGAGATGATGAGGAATCCCGAGTCAAGAGTAGTCCACAAGGATTAGCACATATGGAAAGGCTAATTAATCAAAGTGAGCAAGGAGATCATCATTATGAATATTTTTCGGGTTTGGATGAATCTTCAGGTGGAGAGCAGCAAGTAGAAGCTCACGACATGCATGATGGTTGGACAGCAGAAGGGGAAGAATTTGATCCATCAGAGCCACAAGAATTCTCACCTGTAACCACAGGAGGAGGTGATTGGCCAAAAGAAAATGCAGAACAATCAAAGGAAGAAGATATTGCAGAGCATGATTATAGTGAACCAGTTGAGCGAGCACCAAGTCCGCCATTGGCCCCAGAAGAAGAAGAAATTCAAGAAATTGTTAAACAAAATGATATGGTTAATAACGAGCCACCTCCACCAAATGATAAGCATGCAGAATTTTTCATTTTCACATATGGTGTTGTTGTATTCTGGAATTTTACGGAACGACAAGAGAAAGATATATTGGCTGATTTGACATTTGCAAGACTATCAAGTGATCGAAGACATAGAATGAAACAACTAGTAGTACGGCCAATCGACGATCAGGATATTGAAACTGAAGAGCTGCATTTTATTTATTCACCACAAACCAGCAGACCACGGATTTATAATGATATGATTACGTTGAAATCAGGGGATCATATGATTAAACTGGCCATGTCCCATGCCATTGCACAATCTACAAAACTAAGTAGGTTTGAAGCACGAATGGATGTTAATATGCATGATGTTAAACATGTTCCAAAAATGTTGGCATTAACCGGTAAATTGGGCATGAAGCGAGAAGATGTATTGAAAATATCTGGTAAATTATTCAAATTACGAGTTGATGTCAATCTAAGTTCCAATGTTTTGGATACACCCGAGTTTTTCTGGGAAGATGAGCCATCGTTGAATCCATTGTATACTGCAGTTCGAGAATATTTGGAAATTGAGCAACGAATCTTGGTCATTAACGAACGATGTAAAGTGTTTTTGGAGTTGACTGATATTATTGCCGATTCCATTGCAGAGGGCAACATGTCAAGAATCACTTGGATTATTATTATCCTAATTGCATTATCATTAGGGGTGTCAACGTTGGAAATTTTCATTAGATATACAATTTTAGAGGCGAGACAATAGTAATATTCTTTTTTTTTTTTTTTTTTTTTTTTTTCCTTTAATATTTAATTAGGATATGTTGCAGTAGCTAGTTCATAATCCCATCTTAAAATCAACAAACTTCTTAATAATCCCAACATTGTTAAAAACGATGCAAATCCAACTGGAACCACTGCAAACACTGCAATATTATATAAATCAACTGTTCGTTTGTTGCCCCTTTTTTCCAATGCCAAATTACTGGTGATATAATTCTGTATAGTGTAAGCAATAGTTAAAATGCAGGATATCAAAATCCAAATATGTAATAAAAAAGTTTTATCAGGAGATAATAGTGAATGTAATGCCTGAGTCATTGCAATGTTCAACGTGCTACAACTCAAAACTCGTAAAATTGCAGCAGGACTTGAATATGTCACCATCCATCTAACCATCAGCCCATCAATTACTGAATACGATAAATACCCGGCAACGATACACCATATTCCGGCCAAAAACAGTTCACTTGATCTCACTGCCGTTTCTGTTTCTTTATTAGGTTGGTGATGCAATAGCCATCCTTCATAAATACATGTCCAGACTCCTAATATCGATGGCAGTACGGCGAGCCCTCTGGATATATTTAATAGCCACCGGAGTCGTACATGGACAAATTTGTATCCTAGAGTTTTGATATTTGGTTGGGTGTTTGACTGGGTCCGCTGATGTGAGGGTGTTGAGGTAGCAGCTGGTTGTGAAGAATATGAGGGCGGGTTTTCAGTTCTATTGTCTGTGCCTGTCCATAATCGTCGTAGCATTACTAGAAGCGAGTTGTGTGGTTAGGGGCGGGGGTATGATGTGTTTATTTAATTTTTTACGTATATATTTTTTTTTTTGAGTTTTGTGTGGGTGCTTTTGTCTAATGATCAATTGGTAGGGTGTAACTTTTCTTTGGGTACTGCATGCACCTACGTATAACGTAAGCTATAATTAATTAATTATTTGAAGCGCGCAGCCACATTTATATTTTATCTGAAAAAAAAAAAAAAAAAAAAATTCAATGGACGAAATGAATTGATTAATATTATACAAAATATTAGAATGCTTTAAAAAAAATTATGAAGACTTTGCGCCGTATTTCATAACAGTTTTACCATCAGGAATACTGAAGAATTCAGCTGGTGAATCAGCAGTCATAGCCTTATCTAATCTGAAATACCCTTTTCGTTCAAATTGAACAATATCACCTTCCTTTATTTGTTTAATGTTTAAATCACCATAAGCCTTTTTACGGAATTCAGTTTGTGGGGTCAAGAAATCTTCAAAGCTTTCACCTTCTTCAATCTTTTCTTTAGTGATCAAATGATCAAAATCAACCAAATCAACTGGGCATTTATCATCAGTATTAGCGATCCAAGTCAATTTCTTTTCAGTCTTTTTGAAATCACCTTCCAAGTGCAACTTGGCATCTACTGAAGTAACAACACCATTGTCATCTTTATTAATCTTTTGAACAATAGCATTACCCCAGTCCATCAAAGTAACTTCTTCATTATCCTTCAACAACTTGGCATCATCTTGATCAATCAGAATTTGGTTGGAATAAATAACTGGTTTTTCACCCAAGTCAGCATTCTTTTTATGTTTTGGTTTTTGTTCAGTCTTTGGAGACCCTGGACCATCAACAATGTTGACTTTACAAGCATTTTCTTCAGTAATAGCAGTGTATCGTGGAACAACTGGATCGATAACTTTTTTATTGGTTGCCCAAATACTACTCCAGTCTAAATTCAAAATATTTTTGGATGGACCTTGAGAAATAATAAACTGTTGTAAACCTTCAATAGTCATACCTCGTCTTCGAACACCTCGAACAGTTGGGAATCTTGGATCATCCCAACCACTAACCTTACCGGAATCAACAAACCATTGCAGTTTTCTCTTACTCAACAAGGTTCGAGTGAAATTGATTCTTGAGAAATCCCAAATGTGAACCTTTCGTAAATTTAATTCTTTCAACATCCATTCGTATTGAGGATTTCGATCTCGGTATTCATTGGTTCGTAAAGCATGAGTGACACCTTCCAAAGCATCAACAACTGGACAACAAAAGTCATAGGTTGGATACATTTTCCAAGTGGTACCAGTTCGATGATGTGGAGTGGTGTTAACTCGATAAATAACTGGATCTCGCATAGCCTTATTTGGATTATCAACAGATAATTTGGCTCGAACACAGTTCTTGGCCCCTTCTTCAGTACCTTTGGCCATTTCTTCTTGGAAGATTTTCAAATTTTCTTCAACAGTTCTATCTCGTCTCTTGGATGCAATACCTTCACCTCGTTCTTCTCTCATTTGTTCAGTTGGGGTGTCATCACAGTAAGCTTTACCTTCTTTGACCATTTTAACTGCCAATTCATACATGTATTGGAAGTAATCAGAAGAGTGGGTGACCTGATCTGGTTTGATACCCAACATTTCCAAATCGGCAACAATGGAATCTTCAAATTCGACTTTTTCTTTACTTGGATTAGTATCGTCGAACCGAACAATCAATTTACCATGATATTGTCGGGCGAAATATTGATTTAAAATAGCAGCTTTAGCATGCCCAATGTGTAAATAACCACTTGGTTCTGGTGGGAACCGAGTGACAACTTTACCATCTTCGGCGTCAACCAAATCAATATCAAATGAAGCCTTTGAGTTTTCCTTCTTTTGGCCTTGTTTACCTGCCTTTCGAACTTCGTTCAAATCTTTGACCATTTGCTCAGCAGCACCACCATAGAATTTACAAGAATTAAACATATTATACCATCGACCAATATTAACAAAGGTGCCGTTTTTAACTGCAGCACCGACAACACCATTAGCGCGCAAACTACCCCAGATCGCAACATCAGCAATAGTAGGTTTATAACCAACAATATATGATCTGAAATTTAAATAACTTTCCAATTGTTCCAATGCTGGTGTAACTTTTTTGAAATCTTTAACCAACAATTGTTCCAAAGCAAATTTAACCCATTTATCACATTCCTCTTTATTAGCGTCACCATACAAAACTTTTTCAAAATCTTTCGAAAAAGTGTTCAAGACTTGAGAAACGCCGGCGATTTTTTCATCACCTTTGGATAAAATAACGGATGAGTCAGCATTGTCTTTTTCAACTAAACTGTCGTCGATTAGCTTTAAAACAATTGGAGATGAAGGTTCGTCTCTGTTGATAATTGAAGCAGCAACCAATGCTTGATAGCCAACCAATGGTGCTTTACCAGCCAATGTTAATGTATACATTTTTTTAGTGAGTAGCGGGAAGAAGAAAAAAGAGAAAAAGAAAAATTTAACTTTGAAATATCACCAAACTTTTGTCAAAATCTGTCGCGGCCCCACGGTTACTGTAGGGTAACTATTATAATTGGACCAACGGATTGTAGAATAAGAATGCGCGCCAAAATGAGCAGCGTGAATTTTAAGCGCGCAATCGTGTGCGGCTTATCTTTCTTTCTTTTTTTTGAGACGCATTTCCTTGCCCGATTTATCAAATGTTTATTTATTATTGTTGACAAGCATTTGTTTTTTAAAGATTAAGCTAGTAAATTTTTCACTCGCTAATTAACATGTATCAAAAAACAGTCAAGTTTATACGACATATCTCATCAGGACTAACAATTAAAGCTCGTACACGCCGTGATAAGCTATCCCGATCAAATTCCAAAGATATTAGCTCACCATCCGAGAGTTCAGTAACGCTTTCACAAGGTTCAGAAGGTAGTAGTACAACAAACAATAAGCCAACCTTGACGTTGCTGCCTATAATTGAGTCAGAGACAACGATACCTGAAAAAAGAAAACCCTATGGGGATTTAGAGAAAGATTGTTTAATACGATCCAAAGAAGTTGATTGTTTAGTTAATAGAGAAGCCACTTTGGAAACGGAGTCACTAGTTGCAACAAATCATGGTAAACACGCGGTGGCTGATAATGATAATGTAGTAGAGTTTCGACCGACCGCTCCTCCGTATAAACCATTGATACCGGCGCTGGCTACGGGCTTGTATAGAGACCAATTCATTAATCGAATCCAAAGAATTGATATTGATGGGGATCGAATTGAGTCTAGTGAAGCATTACTGTCAAAGTACATACCCATTTTCGCCACGTGCCCATTAAAAACAGTTCAATTTACTAATATCTCTATAAACCTTATTAGCAAACTATTATCCAAATGTACCAATCGAGTTATAAATATTGGCATTTACAAACCCCATAAAGGACGAACTACGTCAGTTCTTACCTACTTTGAAATTTCAGAGTTTTTGAAAACCAAAACAAGTATTAAAACTTTACATTTGGATCTGGCCAATTTGCAATGGGATGTTATTTTATGGGTATTATGGGATGCTCGGTTTTTTTGTCGAGAATTGGTACAGCTTACTTTGGCTCATGATTTTATAGATTTATCACTGTTTAACAGCGTTTGGAGAATGCCGCTGGGGGTCAATATTTACCAAGTAAATGTGCAGAATTATACTTCGCAATTACCGTTAATAGTTGAAAAATGGAATAAAGATAATATTTGGAGTCGTTAGTATACAGATTGTTTTTCTTTTTCTTCTTTTTTCTTTCTAATAATTAATGAAACTTGCTATTGGTACTGCTTCCAATTTTGTCTTTGGATGAGGCTTTAAAAACTCTTCAATATCTCCACCCCACCACTGTGAACCATATTTCAGATACCATTCAACGGTTTTTTTCAATCCATCTTCTAAGTTAACTTTAGGTTGCCAACCCAATTTATGAATTCTTCTCGAATCAATAGCATATCTTGAGTCATTAAACAATCGATCATCAGTGAACCCAATATATTTTTCTCTAACTTTTGGATCTTTAAAGTCATGTCCAAAACTTTCCAATAACATTTCACAAATCTCCAAATTTGATTTTTCTAATTCCACACCTGCATTATAAATGCACCCAATTTCTCCCAAATGTAAAGCCGTATCAATTGCCGCCGCCGCATCAGCCGCATATAAATATCTTCTAGTATTAGATCCATCACCATGTAAAACACACTTCTCACCTTTGCTCAATAAAGAAATAAATTTTGGAATTATTTTCTCTGGGAACTGATGTGGACCATAAACATTGTTACATCTGACTACCACACACGGCACTTTAAAAGATCGTGAATACGCACAAACCAACATGTCACTTGATGCTTTACTAGCAGCATATGGATTAGTTGGAACTAAAATTGACGTTTCTAATAAATCTTTTTCATCTTCCCCAACTTCACCATAGACTTCATCAGTTGACATGTGAACTACTCGTTTGATATTGAAGTGTTTACAGCATTCCAATACTACCTGTGTACCAATGACGTTTGTATAAGTAAAATTATACGGGTTTCCAAAAGAATGGTCCACGTGCGATTCTGCAGCCAAATGTATAACAGTATCAATCGAATATTTTTCAAATGTGGCTGTTAAGAATTTTTCGTCAATAATATCCCCTTTAACAAACGTGAAATTGGGCTTATCGTTTAGCATGTCGATATTTTTAAGCGATGAACAGTAACCAAGTTTATCATAACAATATACATGGTACTGAGGATATACTGTGACCAAATGTCGAACCACCCATGATGCGATAAATCCTGCCCCACCAGTGACCAATATGTTTTTCACATCGTCTCTTGGTTCAAATTTGCTGTTTCCTATCAGGATCTCACTGGTCATGGTATATTGAGATTAGGTTCTATGGATAAAGATCAAGTTGACGGATTAGAATATATAACCCCTCCCTTTTTTTTTTTTTTTTTCTTTTACTTATAAACTTTTGCTTTTGTTCGGATAATTTTTTTTGCCAAAAAGAAAAAAGTCTGTCGATTAAGGGCCAAAAAAAATAAATAAAAATGGCGCGTTCCACGGGGATCCGATGACGATAGAGAACTGCAACGTCGGACATTGTGGTTGCTGCCCCAGGCCCGACTAAAATGTAATAAATCCTTTCTGTGAAAATCTTGAACCAATTCGAACGTTCTTAACAAGAAGTTTAATCTATTGTGAGTTACATATTTTTCAATTTGGGACCGTAGATTGTAGTCGGTGATATGTGTTCACTGATGATTACGCTGCAAAATCGAGCTGTTTCAAAGGAAATTTCTCCGAGGGAGAATGTGGCGAAATATTTTGAAGAAATTAATTTAATAACTTTATTACGGTGTTAATTGGATTTCGCCTATAAAGAAATAGCACAACCCCACATATGCAAATGCTGTTAATTAACGTGTGAATTAAAATTCGGATCACAGTTCCAAGCTAAGCTCGTTATATTTTTTTGGCAGCACCTTTTATAGTTTATTCAAACCGAAAATTTGGCAACCATCCAACTTTCATAATAATTCAAGCGCCACCCTCCCCTCCACCCCAGAATTCAAACTATTCACACGTACGACATATACATTTATGGTGATAAAAGATGTTCGATACAATCAAGCAGATTAAAGAATTTATCGGTGAACAACTGCAACCACCACCAAGCTATGAAGAAATCTCAAAATTAGACCTCCATAACAAAATTTATATTGTCACCGGTGCAAGTGGCGGCATTGGTGCTCAAGTAGCATTGACACTTGCTAAACAAAATGCTCATGTCTATTTAGCAGCACGAAACCTGGTCAAATTAAACAAAATTGTAGAAAAAATTAAAGATGTTAAAGAAGATTCACGGGTCTCTACTATAATTATGGATTTTGATGACTTGACTACTATCAAACCAGCTGTGGAAACATTTTTATCCAAAGAATCAAGATTAGACGGTATTGTTCATAATGCCGGGTGTTTAATGGTAACGGGTGTTGAATTAACTAAGCAAGGATTTGAGAAACATATTGGTGTTAACGTGGTGGCTCAACATTTATTGCAAAAGTTATTGAACGATATTCTGTTAAAAACTGATAATTCTCGTGTCGTATGGGTTGGTTCATCAGCCCATTTGAATGCGCCAAATACACTACCAAAAGATATGAATGATATGGGGTGGAAGACCAGTTCAATGTTGCCAATGTCTAGATATGGGTATTCAAAGCTTCTTACAATAATTCAAGCACGACAATGGGGGAAGAGGATTGGACGAAAAACTCCAAATATTGTTATACATCCGGGCGCAGTTAAGACTGACGTATTTAGACATAATCCGTTTTATGATAAGTTGATAGGACCTTGGATGTGCACTGTTGAAGACGGGGCTTATAATGAGTTGTACGCGCTGCTATTGTTGGATAACTCGTTAGCAGAGGGGGAAAATACCGGGGTGTACACTGCACCTTATGGTAGGATTGCCACAATTAGTGACTATGCTATGAAGACAAGAGATAATGAAGATGGTGAAAAAGTATGGAATTGGTTGGACGAGCAGGTTAAACCTTACTTGTGATTCTTAGTACATTTTGGACTGTTAACTGGCTCTTTGTAGTCAAGAGTATAATTTTTGCTACAATTCTGGATTGTTATTTTTAACTATTATATGTATTATTTACGATTAGTTAAATTTTTGAACTTTTTTTTCCAGCTACTTTCAAACTGTATATATGATAATTAATTGCAGTGAGTATAAAACTTGGATGATAGTTTGGTGAACTATCGTCAACCAGATTTTCAGGATTAGTTGCTATAACCAACTGCTGAATATATACCATGATTTAAAATTCAGCTGGCTTTTGTAGCACTAGATATTTTGCTACAATATGTTGAGAAACTGAAAATAGTACGGACCAATAACGCCGGATACAATGTATTGGGGGGATTGCAGTATTAGGATAACAGAAGTAAGATCTTTTCGATCAATTTATGCCACATTCTAACCAAATAATGGACAAATTGCTCAGGATTAATTACTAAATGTGATCTCGTCACATATACGCCACCATGCACTTCGAGGTAAGACAAAAATATTCCAAAAAGGATCGAATGAGGCATATAAAAATGTGTGATGGTCCATTCGAACTTATCGATAGTTTTATCGAAAGAACTGACCGGTTTTAAATCTTCAAGATGGATAGCATTGACTTCGATTCAGAATTAGAAACTTACAAAAAACTTTTATATTTGCTGGCCATCAAGCTAATTTCTACAGGTGCCGTGAAAATTTTTTAAGTATTTAGGTCGCGCTTTATCGAGCAGTGAATAGTTTGGACCTTTTTTAAAGTTTCATTTTCTATAAAGTTAATGTTAAGGCGATTTGGAATGAATACACATGCTATGCTTTACACCATAATGTGGAGAAACGCCTCCCCTTTAGTGTTATTGTCCAAAACTCGTTAAAAAAGCAAACTTTTAACATTTTGATTATACAACTGATGAGGATAACCATCCATTATATATTGAAATATCGGTTCTGGTTTAAAAATAGCCAATCAAGCAGATATGGAGGAGCTCGGTAGAATTATGTTTTCAAAGTAGTTTACGCTTCTTTTTTTCTATAGTGCAAAAAGACTATAGTAAGTCCAAATCAATTTGATTTGATGGAATCGGCTTTTATCTAGAGCTCCATTACTTACCTTAGGTTTTATGCCATGCATTTGGGGAGTTGAACCTTCAATGATTGTGGACATGTATATATATATATATATATATATATATTTGTCAGGTCTTTTGTTGATAGGAAAGCATATAGCACATATGACAAGCGCTAGGGCCATAGTCAGACAGCAAAAAAAGACCAGGAATTGTTCTTCGCTCCTGAGATAACTTATAATAATAAATTAGCTCTAAGCGGACGTAATAAATTTAAGACCATGATCGGTACATTTGACTTAAAATATAGTAAAATAATAAATGTTTCAAAAACATTGCTAGATGGAATAAGCTCACCAAAAAAAAAAATCAACCTATTATTATTTCAATCTGCTTTCCCGACGCATGTATGTATACTAATTACTTGTAACGAACTTATTCGAATATATATACTAAAAAATATTGAACGTGTTACTACATTCTATACCGGGGATTCTCTGACTTCATTAAGTGTTCTGCTCTATATATGCCGTCAAATTCATGTAATAATTTTGTAGCGTGGCCTAAACTTAAATTATGTAAATTCTCCCCAGCGCGCCGCGTTCAGCTATGCATAAAGATAAAAGAGAATAAAATTAAAGTTGTAAGGTGAGCTGAAAATATCGACTGATTAATTTTTTGAATTAGAAGTTATGACCTTTTATTGGCCAGTAACTATCTAGTTTGAGGCTCTGGTTTGGTGAATAATTTACCAGGGGATTAACGAACACGTTGTAATCATCCTTAACCGTTGAATAGAATACTTAAGATTCTCAACAGCACTAGAAAAGGGGGCTTTATAAGGTGGAGATGGATACGCATCTATCAGTCCCTGAGAATCCGTGCTCTTATTTTTTCCTATTTCACAATGAACCATATCAACATTTTGGTTTTATATATATAGATAGTAATAATTGATTTTCTGCCATGGATTAATCTTCATTGATATGTGCACTAGCATAAAATAGCAGCATATAAGCCTACATTGTATGCGTGTAAATAATGTCTAAATTTCAGGCCATATGTACATTTATTTCTATCTGTCATACGCCGTAGCTTACTGAAAGTAAATGATGAAAAAATCGCATGTCTTTTTTTATTTTTTATTTTTCAATTGGCTTAAGACAGATCGTCGATCGCGATCTGCAATTAAGAAATAATTAATTTCATCTCCGATTTGAGCTCGCGCACTTTCCTGTCGACAATAATGGGTTCAGAATGTTAGCTTACTCCTAATGATGCGGCTTTTTTTACCCTTTTTCGTAGTGAGCACGTAAGCTTACATTTGTATTTTCTGCAAGACAAGAATTTAATCCCTGTCGATAGTAATTATTTTTATACTTGCATATGTCAAGGACCTTGTCAACTATCCTCGTACAATCAAACAAGACATAAATGAGAAGAAGGTCCTGATTTATTACTATTGTTGTAACAATAGAGCTACATGTGTTGATAGGTTTTTGAAATAAGTCTAGGGAAAAATGGGATATGTATGCACCATGCAACCAAGGATATTATTTTTCCTCTTTATGAGCATTACGACTACAGATCTAACACACCACACATCACACACATTATGAGCTTATTGCAATCACAATTTATCGGGCCAAACTATTAAAGATTGCGATTGATGATCGCACCAGTCTGGCAGCATTGTGGTTTAGATGGGCTAAGTTTTTTTTTTTTTTTTTGTGGAGCACAATGCAGGAAATCGAGGAGCAAGGCCTCAAATATTCCATTATTCCTGGTTTAATTATTACTATGTTCATACCCGATTGACAGTTTCTGATGGCTTATAATATTTTCCTCCGAATCGAATCTTTTTTTATTTATTTTAAGTTAGTCAACCACGGTAGTAGTATAAATATGTCCAGTAGTTCCCAAAATTTAAAGTTTTAGAGTTTTTTTTCTAATTTTTGTATAAGTACTTATAACTTAATTTCCCCAAGCAACTATTAAAATATAGCACAATGGCAAAACAATTTATTGACACCAAACGATACTCCACATCGTCAAATTTAGTGGAATACATACCCCCACACTCTCCTCAATATCCGAATTATCAGGCCACTAAATACCAACAACCCCAAACCATCCCACGTTCGAATCGAAATTCTATCAATTATTCAACCCTTTTAAACTACACATTTGGCAAACGGGGATCTGTTTGTTCAGTCTCAACGCAAAGCTCTGGAACCATTGACAATCTAGCAAGTAATAGACTGTCTAAAATTTCAGCATACAGCACAATTAACAGACGCAATACTATTAGCAGAAGAAAAAAACCAAAGATGCGAAAAGTAGCGATTGTTGGAGTTAATGGGAAACTTGGGAAACCAGTTCTTGATGCCATTACCACATTATTTCGTGATGAATACAAATTTCCAGTCCATGCTTTGAGTACAGAAAAACATGAATCAAACGAAGATATAATGTTCCATCAGGTTGATTACAAGAACCAGCCTAGTTTGGAGAATGCTTTGAACGGGTGTAATACAATTATAGACTTATCTGGCAAAAATAATGATTCATCAATTTTAATTGATGCTGCTGCAAATATCGGTGCTGATGTCTATTTTACTAGCGAATACCGACTTGATTATATCCAAGGCGACCAGAGCGAGGTTTTTCATTTGAAAGAATTAAATTATGAATATGCATGTACAAAAGGGTTTGAAAGAGTTGTTCAAATTATTCCTGGGTTTTTTACAGAGTGGATGGTGAATAATTTATACTTAGTTGGCATTCATGGTGACAAATATGCTAAAGTTGCCCATTCAGAAAATATAAAGATTAGCATGACATCAATAAATAATGTCGCAAAAGCAGTGGCAAGTTTGGGGTATAGGTTACCAAGACAATTACCAGGATTACTTCGAATTCAGGGTGATTGTGTATCAATCGATGAAATCAAAGGTATTTATTCAAAGCTTAAACGGGCCCCTCTAATAACTAATGATGAGCCAAAAGTTGTTAGTGAGGACTATAGTATTTTAAAACCATTGAGAAGTTGGTTGAATAATCCAATCCAACCATTTAATATGACAAACAGAACACAGAATGAAGTGGTTAATCCTGAATTATGGAAATGGGATACTTTTGAATCAGTTGCCCAAAAAATTCTTTGATTTTTTCCTTTTCTTTCTACTAATTTAATTTATTTTTCGAATCTTTCTACTAATTTTATGTAATATATAATCAATTCTCGATCATAAGCAACTTTTTTTTTTTTTTTTTTTTTTTTTCATTTGGACGCGACGCTTTGTCGCGCGCTTCTTTTCCCACTGATCGTAAAATTGCGTTTGTTTTATCACCACACGCGACAAATTTCTTTCAATACTTTTTACAATATAAAGTACTTATCAATCCATGTCGAAAGATCTGCTTGATTTCATGCAGCAAAGGTCTACCAGCAACCCTATCACAACGTATAACAAACCAAAGCGAACAAAAAGACAGAGAAAAGCTACCAATTCCAAGAGAGTTGAATATATTAAGATAGATAGTGAGAGTGAAGATATCGAAGATGACAGTGATTCAGCAGATAATAATTCAACAACACTCCTCAAAGCTAGTTATAAGCGGCGGAAAACTAGCCCTTTGAAATCAGGTAAAAGAATAATTGAAAGTGATAACGAATCATGGGTTGAAAAATATGCTCCTACTACAAAAAATGATATAGCAATTCATATAAAAAAACTCCAAGAAATTGAAAAAAGTATTAATAAGCTGATCAATTTACAGGATTCATTGAGGTTATTGATAATCAGTGGCCCTGCTGGTAGTGCGAAATCAACCGTGGTTAAACAAGTGGCGAAGGACTGTGGGTATACAAAACAAGAAGATATAATTGAATGGTGGAATCCCGATCGGATAGATGGATCTAATATTGTTGAAGCATTTGGGGAGTTTTTAACTGGGATAACTTTTTCAAATTCCAAAAAATTCATAATAGTAGAAGATTTACCTAATGTTGGGCATTTAGAAACTAAACAAGCGTTCGCTGATGCTTTGTTGGTATGGGTTAATTTGGATGTACCAAGGCTACCACCCCTGGTATTGAGTATTACAGAAGTTGACCCACCAGACGCCAGAACATGGACCGATACAATCGTAACCGAACGAGTATTACCGCGAAGATTATTAGATCATCCAAAAGTGGAGCGAATAAAGACACAACCTACCAATATTACCCTAACAACAAAAGTGTTGAAAAATATTGCCACTAAAGAGTCATTAAACCGGATAATTCCAAAAAAAGAACTTGACATCACAATTAAAGAAATAGCACAATTTGGAGATATTCGATCATCAATAGGATCATTAGAATTTTGGGCGAGATGGAGGAGCCATTCAAAGTTATTAGCACCGATGGGCCGAGAGGTTCATTTAAATTTATTTCATGCTATTGGTAGAGTAGTCTATGGTAGTTCGAAAGATAAACAAGGTATTCCAATAAAACCTGATGCACAAGTAGTTGAATCAGTATTAGAGGATTGGGAACAAACCAATCGTGATGGAACGTTATCATTAGCAATCCATGAAAATTTCCCAGCTGCTCATTCATCAAGATTGACATTAGAATGTTTTGGTAAATGCGCAGAACATCTAAGTGATAGTGACATTTTGATCAATAGTAATAATACTAATCTTTGTCTATATGCCAGTGATTGGAGTGTTAGAGGGGTTAGACATGAAATACGATCAAGCGAACCTAATGGATTAAGACCCAAAATTCATAAACAAAGTGTATACCCAAGAGATAAAAAACTTTTGAAGGCCAAGTTGGATTGCTTAAATGAATTTGACCGTTATTTATTGCTGAAAGCACATGAGCTAAAAACATTACTACCAAGGAACACTGCGATCCTAATAGATGGATATTATGATTATTTATTAAAAAAACGACGACGAAGAATTGGAGGCGACTTGAATTCAGATTTATTACTACCAGAAACTGAAATAGATGAAGATGACGATTTGGTACCGAAAACTATGAATATGATTTACGAAACTGAAAATTCTGGATTACTACTAACTGATGAAGATATAGAAGACAGTAGTGAGTCCGATTTCTAAAAAAAAAAAAATAAAAAAAAAAAAATAATACGCTGATATATATATATATACAATTAACCATTTTGTACAGCATTTTCAAAATATTTAGGGTCATCGGAAATACTTTCTTTAATAATATCCAACCCGCCTTGCAACTCTCCGTTAATATACAATTGTGGGAAGGTAGGCCAATCACTAAACTTCTTCAAACCCTCTCTAACACTACTATCTTTCAAAATATCAAAAAACCCAAATTGAACTTGATGTTCTCTTAATATACCAACCGTTTGTCTTGAAAACCCACAGTTTGGTTGACTTGGAGTTCCTTTCATAAATAACATAACTGGTGCAGCTTTGACCAACTTCCCTAAACGTTCATCCAGTTCTTCCTCAGTTTCTTCCGTATCATCTTCCTTAGTTTCGACTGAAGGTGATGGATTGCTTCCACCAGATACCAATGATTGAACGGTGTTTACCAACTCTTTTGGATCCGCACCAGACAGCTCTTTAACAATTGTAGAGTTCCGTAATAATACAAAATATGGAACAGCAGTAACATCGAAAGATTCGCTAATATCTGGGTACTCTTCCGCATTGATCGATAAGAAGATAGCTTTTTTATCATCATTGACTGTATGTGCAAGTGATTCAAAAACTTGAGTCATTCGTTTACATGGTTCGGCCCACGGTGTGTTAAAATATAATGCTACAACTGTAGATGAATCGACGTTGGTAGCTAGTTGTGAAAATTGCTCATCACTTGTGATTTCTGTAACTCCCATTTTTTTTTAAAATATTGATATATTATAAAAACGCTTTTGGTGATTGTGTCGTATTAAAAACGGGGTGGGATTACAAATGAGATTTTTTTTTTTTTTTTTTTTCCAATCAATCTGATAAAAAATTAAAAAAAAGTTTTAGCTGGGACTTTGGACGGCGTATATTCCGTAAACGGCAAATCGGAGTCGGCCATAAAGGTATTTAAGCGCCAAAGTTTATGAAATTAAGTTAATTACAAGGTTTTTTGGGACCATTTTCGCTTGGAAGTGGATTAGCATACGATGCGATATCATCGACAAACAGAGATAAACCAGTTTAAAACAACAAATCTATTAGAAAAAATAAAATTTGTAAAGCTACTTAAACCTATTTAAAATGAATTATTATTATTATTATTATAATTAATCAAACCCCATCTGTTGTTGAATCTGCACTTCTTGGTGTCTGTTAATATTTTTCTTTCGATTGATTTGATTCTTTGCCATTTGTTTCTTGGTACCAAAAGTGTCTCGAGTATCTGCATAACCAGCTGGTTCTTCCCCATGATAATCTGGATCGGCAGCAGTAGTGATAGAAGCTTCATCGATAGTTTCCTGCAACAAAGGATTGGCCACCACATGTACATGAATACCTGGCCCAAATAGCCATTTATACAATTGAACTAAAATTAGCTTATTCCATGAATCAATTGGTGTACTCTTAGATCTAGCTAATTTGACATGGGTGATTGTAATTTCATCAATAGTCAAATCATTTCGAGTTTCTTTGGTAGAGTATGCTTCAATAGTTTTAACCACATCTCTAAACAAACTTTTTTGTTCTCGCTTATCTTTTTTACCCAGTTTTCTGGAAGCTTCACTAGCCAATTGTCTCAACTTGTACAAAACTTCATCAACTTCTACCACCGGAATATTTTCTAATTCGTCCCCTTCTTCATCTTCGTAATCATACATTTGATAGTACATTGCAATCACTTTCCCAGCAGCTAATCGAACATCTTGCGATTGCTTATATAATAATTCCACCAAATAAGACAAAGTATCTTCAATAGCAGAATTCAAACTAGGCATGGTACTAGCAATTAACCCTGCACCCAAAATACAGGAACTAGCAACATTACTTTCTTCATTAGATAATCCATCAGCAGTTTCAATAAGTTGAGTAACAATGTCATCTGCTCCATAAGCTCCAGATCCTTGCAATATGAAGAATTGTAGTAAAGAATATGCAAAAGCATAATTTGCCCTAACGTTAACATTCAAATCTTCATTTGTTAAATTTTCAAATAATTTTGGTTTAATAGCGGTTACCACTTCAGCAGACTCTTCTGGATCCGCAGCACAACATAAGCAAATAGCGTGCAAACTTAAGGTTCGTTCCAAATCACTTCTAGCTGATCTAAATGCTTTATAGAATTGTCCCAATGCATAACTATTAATACGATCAGGCTCGTATTTAAGAGTCAACATCCCAACCAAAGCATACAGTGCCTTTTCTCTAGCTTCTAAAGATGTTTTTCTCTCATGGGTACCCAACATTTCCAAATTTTCAGTGAACTTGTCTTTGTTACCACCCTCAGCTTCTGTTGTTGATAAATTATCCAAACTTTCAGCCAACTGGTCTGTATCCAACGATAAGAAAGCATTAGAAGTATAATCATCTTCGTCATCACTTTGAGCCCTACTTCCTAACCTTGATGATGACCTCGAGCTTTTGTTGCTGTTTCTTGGTTTGGAGCTACTTCTGCTCTCTGGTTGTTGAAGACTGCGCTGTAATCTACTCATGATAAAGATTGAATTCGTATAAAGTTAATAAATAGGCTCTTTGATAATAACCGAGCAATAAATAAAGGATAGTAAATATGAGAAATCAGTTAGCGGTAACGGTATTAATGTGTTAAGGTTACACGTTGGAATAATATTGCACTAAAACAAAGTGGTTGTTAAGAGATAATAATTAAAAAAAAAAAGGTATCTCGATATTTTGGTTTATATAAAAGAAACAAAAGAAAATTCCCAAAAATAAATAAGCTCACAAACCCCCCAATCATTTGTTTGCCATTTATACATTATGCATAAGCATGTGGCAGCCACCAATACGTTGGTAAAACTCGCCTAGACAAGTTACAAACTAATTAGTGCGCATGAGGTTTTACTCCGTGACCCCCCGACCGATCGAGTTCTGATTTACAATGACAGTTTATTACACATGCCCTTTTAAAACCGATCGGCCAGAAGCACCCAAACCGCATCTAAATTTGCTGTTTCAGTCCATCTACTTCGCTTTGTTTACAGCCTTGCTGAACAATCAAACTGAGAGGGGGGGGGGGGGGGGGGGGGGGGGGGGGGGGGGGGGGGGGGGGGGGATTTCGAGTGATTAGGGCTTAAGATGTATTTGTAGTGCAGTTTGACATGATCAACATATGCTTCCAAGAAGTTTACTAAAACGTTGAAAGATTATAGTGCTTGTGCTTGCCAGCAGCTAATCTAAGCATATTTTCCATATGACGTTAATAAGAGGGCAATATGCATTAGATACATTACTGCTCATGATAAGTTATGAATCATCAGTTAAAAAACAAAAAAAAAATTAAAAAAAATTGTTAGCGAAGGACAGTTGAGTCATAGACCATCATTTTTAAATAATAGTAATCATCATAGGTCATCAAGTTTTAATTTCTTATTTACAATATAGACAAACCATTAACACCATGATGGTGGAGTACGAACAAGTGATAAAAAGATAGATAATCATTGTGGCTGTAGTGTGTGGTTATATTCAAGAACGATTAACATTCATCACGATTTTTTCTTCAATAACCAACCAAATGGCCCATTCAGGTGTAAAGAGTCTCACATATTGCTCTATAGTACAGTTTTCAGACAATTTATTCGTCACTCACTTTTTCTTTCTTTCTTTCATCTTATGTTTATTTTTTAACGTTCAATTCATTTTGTTCATAACCTGGCAAAGCATCCTTCAGATTAACTTTACCAGACCCACGTTTTAGCGGCTTTTGTTGCAAATTTGATGGCTTCCACCCAATCATATAAATCACCCGGAAAGTAGCTGGTAAGGTCCCGTCACTTTCACCATGCAAAGATTTATAGATTGATTCTGCAGCAATCAATATATCTCGTGGCAAATTAGCTTGTCGCATCACTACTGCATTAGATTCTCCCATGGCTTGAATATCTTTGAGAAGTGCAAAAATATCTGGATATGAAACAACAATATCATCAACATCAACGGTTAATAAATTAAAGTTAGATTTTTGTAGTAGTGCGCCCATATCTTTTACCTCTGCTAATGGTGATAATCTAGGTGACACACCACCATATCTTTCCATTTCTGCAAGTTGTAAAGAAGTTCGTAATTCATATAATGAGTCGCCGCCAAGCATAGTGCCCATAAACATGCCATCATCTACTAATAAATTATTAATTCGCGATAGAACGCCTGGTAAGTCATTAATCCAATGCATGCTCATATTTGACAAAACAGCATCAAAACTGTTAGATTTAAACATTTCACGGTCCAAATTCTCTTCATCATCCACTACTCGCTCCAAATCCATCTTTTTATTGAAATCTGAATCAATATCTCGATATAACATGTTTTTACTACTATCAACCATTGTAATTTTCCCCAGTCGGCTTTGAATTAGCTCTGAATCAGGTGTATCAGGATCACAGATCATTTTTTCCAAATGACCAGGCCCTGATCCAAGGTCCAATACTTTTGGAAAATTCTTGGTGATAAATGCCATTCGTTCGCAAGTGCGTAACGCAATTTCATCTTTCAAGTAATCTACTTGTCGAGACTTTTCAACATTTAACGCAGCTCTGTCTCGGTGGATAGTTTTGACATTTCGATTAAACACTTCAAACGCTTTATTGGATATCCCCCGAACTTGAATCGTTCGATATGATTGTTTGAACATTTTTTCAAGTGTTATGAATTTGTGGTGTTTAAAAAAAAAAAAAAAAAAAATTAAAAAATTAAGAAAAAGAATAAGCAATTGTGAAAAAAAAAAAAAAAAAAAATTCTCAAGCGTAGAGTAAGCGAAATTTTTCAAACCTAATTTTTTTACAGTTTCGTCCATATGATGACTATCAAATAATGAAACGATATATACAAAAAGGTGTACAAAGTACATTGAAGTATAGTAAATCCAAATCAGAGGCTAGGAAAAAATTATTGGATGTCGCCAACACAATCCAAGAGTCAGATCACCCTGCGACAACCCACCAACTACAAAAAATAACTGAAATTATTTTTCGACATGAAAGGCGAGCTTTATCTTCACCAGTTCTGGTCAATCTTGTGGAGTATGCAAACGCAAATAAAGTTAAGCTAAATTATAACACTATAAATCCAATACAGCATGCTATTATAACTCATTATGACCCATTGGTTGGATTTGTCGGTAAGCAGGTTTTAAAAGCTCATGGATGGGATATAACAAGAGACTCTATGGTAGACTGTAATCTCAACCAGAATCAACTGGAATCAGCATATTACTTATACAAAACAACGCTGGATCGAGGTTTTAAACGTAAATTCCCACATGAACGGTTATTGAAAGCATTAATAGAAAATGATGATTATAAAGAAGCAGTTGTCCTTTGGAAAGATTTGAAGAAAGAAAATTTTGATCGATTTGAAAAATACATTTTCCAATTAGTTCAAAAAGCAGTGAATTACCGTGATTATGCAACTATTCGAGATTTATTATTGACAGATTATCATTATTTTGACCAAATGTCAAACAGTACGCTGATCGAAATTGTAACGCTCGCGGCCGAGAACCATGACTGGATAATTACAAAAAAAATCGCCAGGGTATTGATTCAACATTTGAATGAAATTCCAAGCGAAGTTATATTAAGTCTGGCATTAATCAATAATGACACATTAAAAACATTACAGCTACTTTATGAACTCAGACCATCCTTGACTTTAAAAGACTTGCCATTATTAGAGTATCATACTGAAAATGAACTCCATAATTTTGATCCAAAGGTGCAATCATTGGCAATGAATTTGCGAATTCGGCAGTCATTACAAACATCACCATCGCATGCATTCAAAACATACCAACAACATCGAGAATTAAATATTCTTCCTAATGAAGAAACTATGGTGTTACTAATTAATGCTTCATACCGATTAGGAAACTCCAAAAAGTTGTCATATTTAATCTTCCAGCATTGCATGAAATTTAGTCTTAACCCTACTCGCAGGATCTTTGAAACTCTTTTACGAATTAGTTTGACCGGTAAAAGTTATGATACATTATTTTTTTGGTTACGACTAATGAGAGTTCATAAGGTTACATTACGAACGCATATTCATCACAACCTTAAAAAACGATTTAACAGAATCTCAAACACTGAATATACTGCAGTTATCAAAAACCCATCACTACTGGAAAACTATAGAATTTTCCCATCAGATGAGGTATTACAAAATTCCTCAAGTCATAGCTCAACCACACCATATTCGGCCAAATTGGACTATATCAACTGTGAACAATTCGAACAAGGATGGAAAAATGTATTACTATAAACTTTATGACCTCAAGGCCTTTAATCTTTCATTTAGTTTATCTTCTTCAGTTTCCTTGACTTGACTTTCAATAGTCTTTGCTGGAGTATTTGCATCTAAATTTTGTCTTAATTCCAGCCCAGCTTCATCGGCCACTTTTTGCATCAACAAATCCACGTCTTCTTGAGGAGTACTAACGGCATTGGCGTTGGAGCTAACAGTTTCATAGTATTGAGTGGTAGCGTCTAAATCTTCAAACTGCTGTTCAAATTTATCCATCACCATACCTATTTTCTCTGTATTCATAGACTCCATAGCTTTATCCATACCTTTCACTACGGTAGCCATATTCCCGGTTAGTGTTCTCATTGTTACTGCTGTTTGAACCCTACTAGCCACCGCATCGATTCTTGATCCGAGGCTTAGTAGGTTTAATCGTTCTGATTGTTTTCTGATTGCGTTTTGTGAATATAGCCTTGCGATATCGTTATGACCCTCTTGGATTGCTTTTTTAACCTTTCTCTTTTCAGTCTCCATCTCCTTGCCAGCTTTAGCCGCTTGTTTATTGAGTTGTTTGGATGTGAATTTCAAATTAAACAGTGATTCTTTAATAATGTTAGTATTGGTTTATTAATGTACTTACTTTCTAGCCCAGACATTATTGATTAACTTGATTGATTTGATAGAGTAAAGCAGGAATGTTTTTTTTTTTTTTTTTTTAACCGTTTTAAATTTGGGAACAATATATGTATTTAAATTAAACTCAGCTAATAGCTAGGGAAGTCTGGGACGGAATTCCGGTAATAGTCACATGATATGAACATCACGTGCAATCAAAAAAGAACTGAGACCAAGCGGTGTTCCGAAACCTGGTACACTACAAGCAATTCCAACGTTGTTAACGAGATAACCTAGGGGGTTGATATTACTTTTGTTTATTTTTCCCAGCAGTAGAAAAAAACAAAAAAAAAAACAACGCGAAAAAATAAAAATTCCAAATATTCCGCCAACACACATTAATAACAAAACAAGTCAAATTAACTGATTATCTGAAAACAGTACCCAGATCTCATCATCGAATTTACACCATCGCGATTTTTCATTTTTCATTAAGATGAGTATAGATGCAGATGAGTTGTATAATAGTCTTGCAGACGACTCTATTTGTATGTATCACTAAATATGAAAAAAAAAAAAAAAATTACTAACCTTTTCAGCAATAGCGGATAAGTCGAATGCCGTTACGAATTTCAAGGCTGAAGTAAAACGATCCTTAATACAAGTATGTTGATTAGAGATTAAACAAAACTAACATTGATAACAAATAGATTGATCAAACTTATCGATACTTTCAAGCTTTACAACTAGCCATTAATTCGAGCGAAAGTTCGTTACATGCAGTGGCATTCTCATGCCTATGTCATTTGGTCAAACGTATTATTACTCAAGATGTTACAGCGCTCAAAGAACCAGCTAATATAGTGTTACCGATTATTATCAACAAATTCAGCGATTTCAAACAATCGACTCGAACTACCGCTAGAAGAGTGTTTGAGGATTATTGGATGTCATGCCCCAACGAAACAGAGGATGCAATATTATATGGATTACAACATGAAAGTGAATCGATCAAATTAGAAGTTTTAAGTCTATTGATTAGTAGAGTACAATTACAAGAATCGAAATTTGCGTTCAGAAGTTTCACCAACCCAGTCATTGGGTTATTAAATGATGATAGTCAACAAGTGTCAGAATCTAGCGAAGAATTGTTGATAAATTTTTTCAAAACAGCCCACCCTCGTGCCAAACAAGATTTATCAAAGGAGTTGACAAAGAGTATGACCGATCAAACAGTAGTGTTACGGATTTTGAAAGCAGTTGGGTTTAATAATTCTACACCACAACATTCACATTCTCAATCAACTAGTTCCAACTATAGCAGTAGTACTACTAGCAATAGCGCTACCGACATGAATAAAGAAAATAAAGCGTTGTCGATAAAGTTTGTTCAAGATGATAAAATCTACAATTTTGAGCGTTTAGCAGGTGAAGATTTGGATTCGATCCAAACGCTTCAGAATTCATTAGAGCCACTACTACCTGCATTTGACGGCAAAGAAACTGAACATAATTGGCAAGGTCGAGAAAAAATTGTTGTTAAGCTACGCAAAGTTATGAATGGTAATGTACCGCATGATTTCCCTGAAGAAATGGTATCTTTATTAAAAAGCTTATCTGACGGGATCTGTAAAACAGTTAATTCGCTGAGAACAACTGTATCAACACATGCATGCTTTTTAGTTAGAGAATCATTTGTGGCATTAAATGGTTATCTTGATAGTGGTATAGAACCTTATCTAACAAACTTGGCAAAACTATCCGCTAGTACAAAAAAACTAGCACATTTAAATGGAGCAATGACTATTAATTACATGATCTTAAATACGAATTATAATTCTCGGTATATTCATCAAATCGAAAAATCATTTGGTGATAAAGCACCACAACCTCGGGCTCATGCTGTTAATTGGTTAAGGCTGGTTATTGCTAAACACCACAAGTCTAAGCATGTTATTGAAAATGCCGGGAGTTTGGCAACAATCGAACGGTTAGTATCTAAAGGAGTCACTGATGCAAGTCCAAGTGTTCGAGAACCCATGAGAATGACCTTTTGGGCGTTTCATGAAGTGTGGCCAAGGGAAGCTCGAACGATTTTGGATAAAGTTGACATGTCAGTGAAAAAAGCTTTGGAACGGTCTAAACCAGATGGAGCTGCATCAGCGAGTACTGGTGCTTTACGAGTAGCTAAACCTGCTAGGCAACCAATTCGGGAAATTATCGCCAAAAATCGCGATGTAAAACGTAAGGAAGTCAAAGAACCTATCAGTGCACCGGTGGAAAAAGAGCCAATTGGGTTGAATGCTAAACCAGGTAGGTTGGGGATGCCACAACGAAATCGGTTAGCCAATTCTGCCGCTAAAGGTCGTAGCAAAGAGGCCACTAAACCAGTTAGTGCGCCAATCCGATCCGCTTCAGATTCGAGCGATTCGAGTTCTAACAAGGTGAACGCTGCCAGAACACCAAGTATTAATGATTTAATTATCACTGATGATCCACAGTTGTTTGATAGGGGGATCTATGTGTTGCACAAGTTGTTAAAAACTGGTGAAGCACCGGCTGATTTAGAGGTACAAAAGCCAGTCACTATGCCGCGACCGGATATTTTGAGTAGAATCTTTCAACGAATTTTTGTCAATAAGAAGGAAGAATATATCAAATTATTTATTCAGTTGGATATACTGCCGAAAATGGCCCAATTTGTCGGCGCTATTAATCTTATTTTTGCAATTATTGATTTTGGTAATAAGGATGAAGTGTTGGATTCATTGAAGGTGGTAATCAAACAAATGGAAGAAATGGGCGAATCATTGAATGAAGCATTTATGGTTTTGAGTGGGTTGAATTTGGATGAGAATATTATTGGGGTTTTGATAGATATCTCAGATGATATTGTTGTTGATGATCAAGTAATTGGCGTTATGTCTCAATTGAAGGAGTCTGAAAATGCTCAGCCTTTATTAATTAAGTTGGGCGGCCGAGATGATCGAATTAAAGGCATGTTACCGACTCCAAACAACGACCAAAAGGAATATGGTACCAAGGTTAATGGGGTTGATGAGCCTAGCGGAGTTAATGAGCCTAATGGCGTTAATGAACCTGATGGAGTTAATGAAGGCAATAAAGAGAAGAAATATGAAGATGTTGAGATGAGAGATGGACCAATTTTTGTTCCAGAATCACCAAATCAGGGCAAATCATTGTACAACTCTCCAATTAAACAGGTTATTCAAGTAACTGAATCTCCAAGAAGCAATATTGATAACATCAAAAGCAATGCTAGTGGTTCTGAAATGGAAGCTGAGCATATGGAAATTGAAGAAACGCGTGAAGAATCTCCAGAATTGGGCATCGCGCCAAAATCGCCAGAAATTGCTCAACCTGCGGAACAACTAATCGAAGAAATTGTCGAAATTGAAAAAGAAAAAGAAAACAAAGAGACGCAACATAATGATACCCCAAGTTCTTCTATTCAATCTGATTCTGTACAAGTCTCCCTTGAACCAGAGGCAGAAGTAGAAGCAGAACTAGAACTAGAAGTAGAAGCAAAAGTAGAAGCAGAAGTGGAAGCAGAAGCAGAAGCAGAACCGCTACACCAACCAGACTTGACTGAAAATAAGATTGAAGACCTACCGCAACTTGAAGCTGGACTACAAGCTGAAGTTATAGATGAAACCAGGTCCGTTAAATCTACTGAAGATTTAAATGGAAATAATGAGCCAATGGAACAGCAAAGCTTACAACCATCCAGTGAAGAAGATGAAGACCAGATTATGCAAGAAGTCGAAGATGACAAACCGCGTGTAGACGATGTTGCTCGAAATCAACAAGACACAGTGCTTGATTCCGCATCGCCAACCCAAACATCAAATCATACTATCAATAATAACAATGATGAAGAAAATACCCTACTTGCTGATGAATTAAAAGAAATTAGCCAGACGCCAACAAAATCCAATGATTATAATGAACCGATTTTGCCTCGAGCTACTCCGTTCTTGGCTCATAGCCACGCCACAACTAATCTGTCGCCTCACAATTCACTATATTCACAGCCACAATCTCAATCTCAATCACCACAAAAGTCATCATCTCCGCAAAAATTACAGTCACCACTAAGTGATGAGGAAAAAGAAAACAAGCAGCCACAAGTTGACGATTTGGATCAACATGTCGAGAAAAAACTCAATATTTATGAAGATTCTAAAACTACTACACCAAAACGGGGGATCACTAAAAGCCCCTCCTGGTATTCCTTTGAAAATAAAAAACAAGTGTGTCTTTCGCCACTACCAGAACGAGAAGATGAAGCTAGTCGGTTATTTGAATCGTTAATTAATCAACTAAACGACAAAGAAATCGATGCTCATGGGTTTAGAAAACTGATTAAGATTGTTCGAGGATGTAAAAATAATGAGCCTGGGGTTGCATTCAACATTTGGAAACAAGAACAACGGCAAGTTCAATTGACAAAAGGGTTATTAAACTATTTACGAGAACCTCAACAGTTATCATCATCACAATTAAACCAAGGTTTACTACAACTCAAACAATTGTTGGAAATAGGTGATTTGATTGAAGATAGTGTATCAGTATTTGACATTTTAATTAGAACCGCCGAAACATCCAGCTCAAAAAACATTGTCTACGGAGCCATTCGGGAAGTCCAGGCGGAAATCATCAATATTATCCCAGACGATGAAGTACTGGATCTGGTCGATTTTGCAATTGAAAATTTTGATAAAGTTGATACAAAGGAGCAAAAAGTAGTTATTGTCAACACATTATCCAAGCTTTTAATAAAATTGGAACAAACTCATTTATTACAACGATTGGATTTTTTGAGTCGGATTATTATGACTACCATCAATGATAATCAAACTTAT
Organism: Blastobotrys arbuscula; assembly: GCA_030564365.1. Classification (NCBI taxonomy): domain Eukaryota; kingdom Fungi; phylum Ascomycota; class Dipodascomycetes; order Dipodascales; family Trichomonascaceae; genus Blastobotrys; species Blastobotrys arbuscula. The sequence continues at coordinate 124,325 of JAJLUN010000009.1, read as the reverse complement.
CTAAGAAAAGAAGCATACCCATTGTTGGTCAATTTACAAATCAAGATTCCGTTTGAAATTTTCAATTCTACAATTAACGAGCAGTTGAGTCAAGGCCAGCAACATTTGTTGGAATATTATTCTAAACGTTAATACCTTTTTAATAAATGCATTTTTTAATAATTACAATGATTGTTGTTGTTTTTTGTTTTTTTTTTTATTGTTTTTCTAATTAGTTAAATTTATTTCCCAGCGACTTCATTAATAGCAGAACTCTCTCTGGCCTTCTTAGCAGCCGCATTCCATCTGGCAATAGTAGCGTCGTCGATCTCAGTATTAACCTTAGTCTTGGTTCGTTCCCCTAATTGCCATGTAGCGATACTAACTGCGACACAGCCAACAGCAACGTATAGCGTATTTGTTTTCCAGTTTTTAGGGATGAAAAACCATCCTCCCGAAGGTGAGAGTGGATTCTAAACATATTAGTCCTTTGAATATCCGAAGGTTGGTTCACTTACGTATTTAAGATTGTGACCTGCCATTGTTCGTAGTGTATGTATAAATGTCGTTGAAATGATTGGGTGAATAATTTTTTGTTATTATATAAATTTTTTGGGATGATGATTAGTCCCAATAGCTTCAGGTTCTTAAAAGTGACTGAGGGGTGCGCGGATGTGGTAATAAAATTTAGTGCTGGTAGGCAAATTTTCAATTTTCGGGATCATGAAACTTTTCAAACGACAAAATTTTTATTTTATTTTATTTTAATTTTTTTTTCCAATTCACAAAAAATATTATTAAATAAGATGCTTCGAATCCATAATAAAGCTGTGGCACGACGCTGCTTTGCTACAACTGGGTACCTATCACGAACAGTAGCGTTTGAATACCCAAGCAAAATCACAGACTTTGGAAGTTTTAAACGCAATAATGATAAAAAAATAGTAATCGATGAAAGTTTGGCTAACAAATCTGCAAAACTGGCATCTCTACATTCACGATTAAATTTGGGGGACAATTTCGCAAAATCAACACTAGCCAAAGCGTTAATTTCCAACAGCGCTGATACGCAATTTCAAGATAATCATGGGATGAGTGAGTTTGGTAAACGATTAATTCAATTTTACGTACGAGAATATTTTACAATTCAATATCCTAGATTACCACCAAGTATTATCCGACATTTAATTGATTTATATGCTAGTCCAAAGGCACTGTCACGGATTGGTAGTAATTTTGGCATTGCAGAAGATTCAAGATCTTCATTAGTTCGATATTTGGCAGACGAAAAAGATGAGGAATTATTGGGCAAATTATTATACAGTAACAAAGAAATTGCTAAAGAAGAAGGGATTACGCAAGTGGTAGAAGAAGGCAATCGAACCGATGGGAATTTGGCAATGGCTAGTTTTGTTCGAAGTTTGGTGGCAGGGATTTATGCGCACAATGGCGATAATGGGTTATCAAAGGCTAGTGAGTTTGTACGAAGTTATATCATCAAACCATATCGAATTGATTTGGCCACTTTATTCGCATTTGAACAGCCAACTAGAGAGCTGTCAGTGTTGTGTGCACGAGAGGAGTTGGAACAACCAGTTAGTAGATTAATGGTTGAAACTGGTAGGTTCTCAAAGTCACCAGTTTTTGTAGTTGGTGTGTTTAGTGGTGAAAAGAAGTTGGGTGAAGGCCAAGGAACTAGTTTGAAAGAAGCCAGAACTAGAGCTGCGGTTCATGCATTGAAGAGTTGGTATTTATATTCTCCAGTCGACTATAAATTGCCTTCACAAGGTGGTCAACAACAACGTATTGACCAGGGAGTTGTGGTGATGTAATGTTATTGTAATTATATTGTTTTTTGTACATATTATACTACTAATGAATTTTAAACAGAAAACATAAAGAGTTTTGCCAAGTGCAGTGAAATTAAAAGTTTACCACTCTTGCGCGGCTCAATTTTTTTTTTTTTTTTTTTTTTTTTCTAAAACATTATACCAAGCTACTAAGTTTGAATTCTTGTAACATGATATATTAAATTTTTAAATAAATTAAAAATGAGGCTAGTTATATTTGGCGCTACTGAGGTTTCCGGATATTCGTTAATTAGACAAGCGTTATCCCAATGCCATGAAGTAACAATCTACTCTCAGAAAGAATATTCAAATGATATTAGTTCTAAATGTACGATCGTTATCGGCACTTTAGAAGAATATGATAAATTGTTATCGGTTGTAAAAGATAAAGACGCTGTATTCAGTTTGTTATCGCCCCGATTTGAAGGACCTCACGATGGGTTCGTCAACCTTTTTAAAGCAATGAAGGAAGCAGGAGTTAAACGTTTTATTGGAACAGGAACTTTGTCGTATAAAGATATAAAATATACCGCAGATAAAGTCTTCACATGTGCAGTTTTGATGATGAAAAGTTTTTATAATGATGGATATCAAGATATGATGACCAATTTGTCACCCAACCAACATGATTTGATGTGGAGTTGGTTTAAAGTTCCTTTACATAATGATCAGGAAGGGGGAACTGGATTTGTTGGTGATATTGACATAAAGTTTGTGCTATCAAGTGAAGAACATTTAGCAACTGTCATGTTGGATGAGTTGGACAATGGCAGGTATATCAAGCAAATGCCTGTGGGTGTTGTATAAGTTTACTAAATAGAAATTTAAATACTGTACACTTTTATTACTTTTATACTATTAATATACAACATGTTAAATTTTAATAATTAAAAAAAAAAAAAAAATTTAAACAAATTATACCTTATTTTTGTATATTTCCAAACTTTGGGTCAATTGTTCATTATCTTTTTCCAATTGGTTCATTCTAGTTTTGTATAAATCATTAACAAGTTCCAATTCCGTAACTCTAGTCTGCAATTTTGCCAATTCTTCACAGTTGATTGTACTATTGGTAGTAGTCATTGTGGCCATAGAAAAAGCAGCATTAGACAATTGATCTAACCCACTTAGCAATTTGCCTGCTTTGGTGGTGGAATTCCCCTTGCCACTTAGGGATACACTCCGTCGTGCTGAGGCATATTTTTTTTTAGTTATTCCGTGATCGTCATATATATTATGCATTAAATTAGTATTGGTATGATTGTTATGATTAGTATGCGTGTTAGTATTGTTAGTATTAGGCGAGGTATTCGTATTCGTATTCGTATGCGATGATGATGATGATGATGAGGATGAGGATGAGGATGAGGATGAGGATGATGAAGAAGGTGAGTTATTAGTATTTGAAGATTTCTGACGATTTCTTGATTTAATTGTATCAGTCTTGAGATGTATTGGCCGTGGTTTATTATGAAGTTTTAAAAACAATCCACACGCATTGCATAGAACCGATCCAGATTCATCTCTTCTCCATAATGGAGTGTTAGTAGTAGAACAATTCTGACACACGGTCCCGTTATTATTGGCCTGTTTATTCTTGGATTTTGGCGGTAGAATTGCTGGCGGTTGCGATGATGTCGATGTCGTCGTCAATGGTACTGTGGTTGGTACACCTGCTGGAGATGGTGATGGCGATGGTGATGGCTGGGAAGTGGCTGTTGTAGTGGTGGTAGCAATTGTAGTTGACATTTTTATTTTTTGGGTTGTTTTTTTGGTTTTTTGGGGAAGGGTTTTTCTAATGATAAAGTTTGACTAGTTATTGGCTTTTAAAGTATCATCTAGTGTTTTTTTCTCTTTTCTTTTTGGAATTCCTCAATGGCAATATATCTAATCTATTGATATTAGGGTGCTTTAGGGAAGGGAGATGGGAAAGATTTAGAAAGAAAAAAAAAAAAAAAAAAAAAAAAAAAAAAAAAAAAAAAAAAAAAAAAAAAAAAAAAAAAAAAAAAAAAAAAAAAAAAAAAAAAAAAAAAAAAAATAAAAAAAAAAAGAGTTACCAAAGTTGTAGTAGTGTTGTTGATAGATAGATAAGAATGAAAAATTTTTCTTGGTGAAAAAAAAAAAAAATTTAATAATAATAATAATAATAACACCTATAATCGAAAAATCTTGGAGTTAATCTTTATTACCTGCTTTTCTAGTGGACTACTACTGCAGCTATAGGTAAGCTTTAGTTAGCTAAGGTACGCTTGAGTTAGCTGAGTATATATATATAAGCCTTAGGGTTTAATAGCTCACGCTACGCTGCGTTTAAAAAAGGACTGAAAAAAGGGGGTTACTGTGGAGAGGAGAGCAAGCTAGGATCTGAGTGAATTCTTGCCCTAGCTAGCTTAGTTAAGTTAGTTAGTTCATGCAGCAGCAGTGGCCCACGTCCTATCAGAGGCAAGATAAAAAATAAAGTTTTACTAACATAAAAAAATTTTCACGGATGATTTTTTTACAAAAAAAAATATTAACAGAATTAATTTCACTAAACAAACCAAATTCTATTTTTTTAGTATGTGCCAATGCCAAGTTATTCTACAATGCTCTTTTAAGTCAGAATTGTTCTTAATTAGGAATGAGGAGTACGTAAGGTTTAGTTTATTAGGTTGAGTACGAAAATGAAAAAAAATAGATAAAAACTCTGGAGAAATAATAGGCTTAATAAAATATGATCAGGTTGTTGTTATTACTTGTCCATGTTAGCTTAATTTTTTTTTTTTTTCTGTATTATATTAGAATAAGCATCATCATGTCCAGGGGGGTTTTAAACTGTGAGGGATGTTAGACGAACTTTTTTCTTCAAGGGTTGACTTTGTTCCACAGGGTATAATAATTAATCTTGTTGCAGAAAAACAAATTTAATAAAAACAAAAAAAAAGTCGGCATTGTCGGAACTTCTGGGCCAACATTTTAGTACCGAACCCTTAATTTCTTCTCTCCCTTCTGGAAGCGTTTAATAAACTTCGAGTTAACTTCCCATCGTGATCCATCTCCTAATACGGGGCTTGCAGCCTTTAAGCGCCACACTATTAAAACAAAAAACAAAACAAAAAAAATAAAACGACACAAAAACAAGTTATTTATTAAGATAATAAAATCCTGTTTATCAATGAATGAATAAGTATAAAATGAAGTTAGTAAAAAAACAGGACAAGACCATAAATAAATAATAAAACAGTAAACAATAAAAACAAACGTAACAATATTTAAACAATTGCCTTTTCATCACAATTAGCATAATCGACATGTGGCGATTTATCTAGCCTACTAACGGTAGGAGTAGAACTTCGTGAATAAACCAAATCACACAACACAAACACACCAATCACGATTAATAGCAAAACAATCCCCAATAAAACAAATGGTGACAAAAATCCAACTAGTGCTGTATGAACATATTCAAAAGTTTCTTGTGCTTTACCATATACTTTGGAACCGGATCCTCGATAATAATGCAAAGCTAAACTCTTTAATGAGCCATTCATCATTCCATGGCACCCAACTTTTTTTTGTCCTGGTGAAGGGGGTAATTCCGCCTTTACCTGCTCCAATTGTTCCATCACTTTCCCACTAGCATCCAAAACCCAAGCTTTGATTGTGGCTACTCTATTCTTCTTTTCGTCAATATCAACCTCCAAATTAACTTTAGCATCAAAATCATCTTGAGTGCCTTGCCAAAGTAAAGGTTCCTGGTGTTGTTCATCATCATCTTCATTTTTCAATCGGTCATCAAAGTCAGCATACCCTTCGGCTTGTTCGGGGATAAAAGTAGCATATGTACTCATCTTTGCCTGCTCGTTAGGATACAGTTTTAATGGAATCCCCTTAATTGTCGATTTCAAACGTTGTGATTGTGTCAAATCGAAATAATATACCAAGTTGGTGGCAGCTTGTGCGACTCGTTGACCTTTATCAATCACATCCTGTTTTCGCGTAACTGTTACCAGCAATAATTCTTTAGTGTGTTCAATTTTATGCCTTAATTGAATGTTCTAAAAAAAAAAAAAAGTTAGTTAGCAATTGTGTTTACAATAATTAATAAAGTTGGTGGCTTTTAAAACATACTGTGCTATTAAGAGGAGGCTGTTGTATTGGTAGTGCAGTGATGGTTACTACCATGTAAAGAAATAGACATAATAGACTTCTCATTGTAAATGAATGATTTCAAAGCTTTTTAGACGGTAGTATCGAGTGATAATTTTATAAAGAACAAAAACAAAACAAAAAAATTGTTGTGTTATAAAAAATTATATTTTCTAATTAGAAGTTAAAAAGGAAGAAAAAAAAATTAAAAAAAACGGGTTTTTTTAAAGAGTATTTATAATATACTACTACTGCACAGAAGGAAAGTTAAAAAAAAAAAAAAAAAAAAAAAGAAATAATCTAAGCAAAAGTTGTTTAAAGCTTAAGCTTGAAAACACACAAAAATAATTAAATAAATAAATAAATAAGACAAGTTGCATGATGGACGCATCATGTAATAGTTTAAATAAAAACGGTGGTGTTAAAAATAACCAGAATCAATATCAAAATAACAAATATGAAATAACTTTGTAACTGTCCCATCTACTAAATGGAATACTATCATCAGAAATTGATCATTTTGGTCAGTTAAATTACAAAAAATGGTATAAAAAAAATAATTTGATAATATGATTCTAGAATTTTCAACTGCAAGTAGAATATTCAGAGTTAAAAACTGAACTTGTCGGAATCATCGGAATAAACCAATATTGACACGCCATGGGTGTGTAGGCAAACATTACTTGCAATCGGTTATAAAACTTAGGCAGCAATCAATTATTACATTTATTGGATTTAGAAATTTTTAAATTTTGTTCATCCATTAATATTCAATCGGATGTATCGATATCAGTATACTTTTTTTATTCAAATTTGAACTATAACCTACAATATCTTTATATAAGGGGCAACCTAAATTTTCGCTGCTACTACTTATAATTAATCCGGTGTTTTTTTTTTTTTTTTTTTGTCAAAAAGTTTTTTTTAACAATTGTAATACATGTAATACATGTATATTAATTAATTAAGGCGATTAAAAGTTCAATTGGTTAATCCTTTTGGTATTATATGATAGCTCGAGACTAGGATGATTCGGTTTGAAAATTCTCAAATTTTGACAAAACATGTAGCAATGGAGGTTAATCACGTATACATATTACAAATTAATTGATCGACCGTGATCCATAGTACACTCCATTTTAAACATATAATAATGAACTAAGTGATTCGAATTAATAGCAATAATAAGGATATCGGGTTAACATCCGTATTTTAATACAAGTCATTTCCTCAAGTGACGGTAACCCGGTTACAAACGGACCATCTGATGTATTTAAGATCAATAACAAAAAAACATCGAACCATGCATGACTGACCAAATTAATAAAATAGTCACCTATAACAGATAATCAAAGTAAATACTTCAACGGCTTATGCTGCCCTTACAACCGATTTAGGCGATTCAAATGCGTTTCACCCAGAATACTATGGTTATTATACCCGCTGCACCCGGTCAAAAAACATCAAGTGCAGCTTTATAAGTCTTAATTTGTCAAACAAGGATCCGATAACGAGCAATTCGAGACATTCAAAATGTCCATCGATTGAGACACCCAAAATGTTCCAACAGTTTTTTTTTGTTTAAATTTTTTATATTTTTTTATACTTTTCGGCGATGGTAATCTCCGATCGACTGTTTGATCGATCAACTTTCATTGATATAATCCACCTCCCGATCCCCCCGATACCTTTTCCTTTTACGTAAGCCATTTACCTTTTAAAACGCGAAATAATTTTTCACAATAACGAAGACTTTTTCTTTTTTTTTTTTTTTTTAATTACTGCGTGGACTCATTTCCAAAACATGGAAGCAAAGCTCACGCTGGGATTTTTTTTTCATTCAGTTCCAACGGGGGAGGGAGGTTGGGAGAAATTTCTGCAATAACAGCATTAATTAAGTGTATACTTTTTCACACACTACTGCACACACTGGGAACGATCTATAGGTTTCAACTTTTTTTTTTTTTTTTCTCAACCCCCCCCCATCTAAAAAATATCAAATCTCCAATCTCAAATTAATCCGATAAAATAATAAAATATTGGAGAAATAACCAAAACAGGAATAATGTCCCAGCCGATGAAAGGATTGGTGCAATTTATTGCAGATTTGCGAAATGCTCGAGCTCATGAGGCAGAAGTTAAACGTGTCAATGCCGAACTTGCCAACATTCGTACCAAATTCAGATCAACCAATTTGAACGGCTACAATAAGAAGAAATATATTTGTAAACTAATGTATATGTATATTTTAGGGTATGAAATTGATTTTGGACATAATGAGAGTGCTTCGTTAATTTCCTCCAACAAGTATTCGGAAAAACAGGTGGGGTATTTATCAATAAGTTTGATGTTAAATGAGAATTCAAAATTATTGGATATGGTTGTTAATAGTATGAGAAAAGATTTGGATTCCTTGAATGATACGTTTACATGTTTAGCATTGAATTGTATTGCGACTGTCGGTAATAAAGCAATGGGGGATGCATTAAGTGACGATGTTTTTAAATTATTGATTTCAGCAACTTCACCTACATGTGTTCGCAAAAAAGCAGCATTAACAATGCTACGGTTATATAGGAAAAATCCAAATGTTATTAGCGACAATTCCTCGTGGCCAGATCGGATTGTTGCATTGTTAGATGATCCAGATCTTGGCGTAGCTACTTCGGTCAGTTCGTTGGTTGTGGCATTGGTACAAGATGATCCAGATAGATATAGAATGAGTTATTCAAAGGCAGTGAGAAGGTTGAATTCATTGGTGTTTGATAAGGCTTACTCTCCAGATTATTTATATTATGATGTGCCATGTCCATGGTTGGTTATTAAACTATTCAAATTGTTGCAATATTACCCGCCGTCACAAGATGACAATTTGACATACTCACTAAATAAAGTGATTTACAAAACTATTGAAATGAATGCAACTCCGGTGAAAAATATCCAACAGAATAATGCACAAAATGCGGTGTTATTTGAAGTGATCAATTTAGCAATTCATTTGGATGCCGACCCAGCATTGCGAGAACGGATTGTTGAAGCGTTGGGGCAATTTTTATCATCATCAGAAACTAATGTCAGATATCTGTCGTTAAGTTGTATGGCCAATTTAGCCGCACGATACGACCACGTCCCGATCAAAAAATATTTAATTACAGTAATGCAGGCATTAAAAGATCGGGATATTTCGGTACGAAGAAAGGCTGTGGATTTGTTATACTGTTTATGTGACAGCAGTAATGTCAAAACTATTGTAAATGAGTTGTTAAAGTACCTACAAGCGGCGGATTTTGCAATTAGAGAAGAAATGGTGATCAGAATTGCAGTGTTAGTTGAAAAGTATGCGAATGAATTCAAGTGGTATGTTGATATTACGTTACGGTTGATTGCAATTGCGGGCAATCATGTTAGTGATGAAGTTTGGCAACGAACAGTGCAAATTGTGGTAAATAATGAAAACTTACAACCATATGCTGCAAGAACGGTTCTTGCATATGTCAAACAATCAAACTGTCATGAAACAATGGTCAAAGTTGGTGGATACATTCTTGGTGAATACGGACATTTAATTGCTGATGAATCTGATTGTTCACCAATTGAGCAGTTTTTAGCATTACATGATAAATTCCCATCATGTTCACTATTTACCAAATGTTTGTTACTAACCACATATGTCAAATTTGTCAATTTATTCCAAGAAATCAAGCCCCAGTTGGTACAAGTTTTTGAATATTACTCTACATCAATTGATGCTGAATTACAACAACGAGCGTGTGAATATTCAAAACTTGTAAATAACCCCAACCCTGCATTATTATCAACTGTATGGGATGAAATGCCGCCCTTCCCAGAGCGTGCATCAGCATTATTATCAAGATTGCATTTAAAAACGGCCCATTCTGAAGATAAACGTGTTTGGGTGTTGGGTAATAAAGAAAGTCAAGTGGATAAAGAAGTGTTGCACTTGGATCAATCGGGGGCTCAAAAGCGGGCAGAAGATGACCAGCCGCAGGCGCCTCACAACAACAACACTGTGGCGGCCGCGGCGGCTGATACAGCAGGAGCAGGAGCAGGAAAAGTCCCACCAAAACCCCCGACATCACGAAAACTTCCAAGTAACAATGCTACTAGCACTAATAATAATAGTCCAGATTTGTTATCTAGTGGTTGGGAAATTGGATACAAGTCGTTGTTAACAGCTGATGACGGCATGTTTTATGAAGACTCTTTATTGCAGATCGGGTATCGTGCAGAATATCGAAAACATTTAGGATGTTGCATTTTGTATTTTAGAAATATCAGCGGTGGGGTAGTCCAATCATTATCTGCTGAAGTGACTAACCCGAACGGCGACGATGTTATGCATATTAACACCAAGAATTTCCCGGATAGTACAATCAACCCTAAAGGGTCAACTCAACAAGTTATCATTGTTGATTGCAGAATGCCGTTTGCAGAATCACCGACGGTTAAAATTACATATCTAGCGGGGACATTGAAAGTATTGAATCTAAAACTTCCGGTGATATTGGAAAAGTTTATGGAACCTGCACCTCTAGGTGAAGAGTCGTTTTTCACTAGATGGAAACAACTATCAGGAGAAAATCTTGAAAGTCAAAAAATTTTCAAAAAACAAGTCAAGCATCAAGACGATTTCAATTTAATCACATCAATAAATTATCAATGCATTCCAAATGTTGACAAGAATCCAAACAACGTTGTTGGTGCGTCTATTCTACACACTTCTACTGGTGGCAATTTTGGTATTTTACTGCGTTTGGAACCGAATAACGAAAAGACAATGTATAGAGCTACTGCTCGAGTCACCGACTCGAGAGTTCCAATAATTCTTACAAAAAATTTAGAACAATTATATCAACAATAACTTTTTAATTATTATTATTATTATAATTAAGCAAAAATATTTAACAACTTGGACAACTTTTTATATACTTTGTTGTATAAACACGCATACCGGGCCAATAATAATGGGCCTTTAACTTTTCAATTGTAGTTTCTTCATCACAATGATTACATTCGTCGTGATGTTTTTCCAAGAGTCTTTCATGCAAATGATGATCATTACCAACGCACAACTTGTTGGCATAAAATAACAAGCCATCCTTCAATTCAAATCGAACGGCCTTATCCCCCATATAAGATGGGACTTCTGCGCCGTTTTCTAATGCACTAATGATTTTTGACAAGACGGTTCTCTTTCTCGCCGCACTTCTAAATAAGTCTAATGTTTCTTCATCATGTTCACTTAGTAAATATTCGCATGCGCTGGAGTTTATTGAGGTAGCTAATGAATCGCCATCATTAATACTGCTACTACTACTAATACTGGTGTTTGATGAAACGGAATTGCGTCGTTCTCGTTTGGAGGTTTTCAGATCTCTTAAATGTTCAGTTAATCGCTTGACTTCATTTTCCAGTGCAGTGATTTGATGTTGAGACTTTTCGTAGTCGGTTCTTAGCTGAGTATAATCGGCTTGAGATATTGACATGAAAGATCGAGTAATTTGTGAATGTTTTTTCAAAGATATAAAATCTGAAAATCAAAAAAAAAAAAATATTAAAAACCCAGTTGAAGTTTGTTGAAAAAACTGAATACAAAAAAAGTTCCTTTATTAGTCTTTTTTATAAAACAAAAAAGATTCTAGATCAAAAAAGGGTAGCAGTTGTAAGAAGAAATTTATTGTCTGACGATCTCGAGTATTAAGGCTTTTTGGCAAAACTTTAAAAAAATAAAAATGACACTTGTAAAATACAGTTTTTTTTCTTCTCTTGTTACTTAATTTTTTGAATGAATAATCGAGAATGAAAAGTTGAAAGATGTTTAATAAACAAGGTTTTTATATGAAACCTTAAAACAGTTGATAAGCACCACAAAAACAGAAAAAACAAAAAAAAAAAAAATTTAGGAAGAGAAAAAATTTAAAAAGTTTTGAAGATGGCGTCGGATATTTATAGAATAACCTAGCAGTACTAACAGGCGTAACCTAGCAGTATTTAACAGGCGTAATGTATTACTCTTTCTAGAATTGTTTTTACTTTTTTTTCTTTCAAAAATTTTTTTTTTTTTTTTTTTTTTTTCCGTGTCTTGGATTGAGCGCTTAAATTCTTCTCCAATAAACTGGCCAGAATTTTCGATCCCAATTCGAAAAACAGTTGCGGTTTTGATTTGGGAAGTTTTATTTTCCTCCAGACCATCAGATATAGCGAAAATTGACAATGATTAGTAACAGCCATACCATAACCAATACTCTAATAATATTAAATAAAGTATCGTAGTATCAGATCAATGACTAACCAACCAATAAGAGGATATTAAAAAATGGTTATAATAATATCACAGTCTATCTTTCAAGTGCATTAGTGAGACAGTTTTTTTAACCACTGAAACATATTTTAACGGCTAGGAAACAAGTACAATTAATATTTTAAGGCCAGAACTTCGGCTTAATGTTAGAAAAATATAAGCTATACGATAGGACTTTTGCCCGTTGTATTAGTCCAAGATAATAACAAATAACAATTAGCTGAATACTGGTGGACTGGGGCGCTGTTCCCACAAGTACCTCATCTTGGTAGTATATATACATAAACATTGAGATCTACATCTCGATAAAATTGACCAGCTCTTATTTAAGCGATTGAATAATTAATTTACATTGTGGGTATCATACACGTATAAAATAACATAATATGTATCTTTTTTTTTTTTACTGATACAGTGCTCAACATATAATCACATCAAAATAGCATTTCAGGGTTGATCATGTTGGCATGGATATAAGTTATATTGGGAAATCATAATGAAATTTTTGGCGTCTGTGCTGTTATTATAACTTCTGTACAGTTTTTTCGAACGTGGCGTAAAACTTGGTAAATGAAGTTTACCAATTGGGTCCGAATGCCGACGTGCGGCTAGTTAAATGCATGATACAGCCGTCAGTGCATAAGTACAGCTGGTACAGGTCTTCAATGCATCAACAGCTAAAACTCAGGAGGTATTTCGTAAACTTAACACACTTTTATAAGTATTATTGTAATAAAGGTATAATATTTTAATATACCATGGAAATTGAAAAAAAAAAAACAAAAAAAAACAGCCTGATGGTATCGATCAAGCTGTTCTACGGCTGCATGGTTTTTGCGTTACAATGGTCATTTGACTTCTGTTTTTCCCACAAGTCACAGTTAGTACTGCAGGCAAAAAATCGTTTAGTTCGTCCATGACCACTCATTTAATAAGGCTTAAGAAGACTCTTCCCAAGTACTCCTAAGTTCGGTAGTAAACTAGGCTACGCTTGTTTTTATGAATTAGTATTTTAAAGCATTTTAGTATGCTTTTTTAACGATTCATGTGAGATCTTAAAACAGGCTCGTGATTGTACTCTAGCAGCCATACTTTTGTCCACAAACATCTAAAATTATAAATACCGTTCAGAAGGTTTTATTAATTGATTTACACTGCATCATTAGAAAATATTTTAATAAGTACATTCAATATACAGGGACGCGTACAAGTCATAAAGCCTTATACATTGAATTTTAAGTGGGGCCCCACAGATCGATATGTACCGCATTTATGATAATCCATTACCATTATCCCAATTTTAAGTTTATCATTTTTTACCGAGTTAAAGGGCATTTCCAATTCCTTGGTTTTTGTAGAAAATGGGTCGCATGTCGTATTGAAATTACCGGCAGTAGTGGCAGGCCGTACTCTAGTAAATATACAAGGGGCTTATAAGTTTCAAGCCGCGCACGCATTTGGCTTATCAAAGGAGATAATGTGCGGCGGAGTTCATTTACCGAAAATCGGCGGATTCAGACCCCGGGGAGGGACGCCAAGATCTAAGCCCCTCCCCCTGGTTGAAATTTGGAATTTTTATTTTCAAAAAAATACAAACTTATACAAAATTATTAGCTTACACTGAAATATTGGTATATCAGGTATACGATATTACTCAAATTAATAAAAAAAAAAGTTATTAATAAATAACAGAGCCTTAATCTATATATATATAAATTTCAAAAGAAATTAATGAGTATACAAAAACAAAAAAAAAATTACAAGGTTAATAGCTAGGTTAAATTTCCACTCCACCACCCAATGAATCCCAGCCGCCATCAAAATTTCCATTAAAATCCTCTAACCCCTTATAGCCACCAGTTTCATTCAATACATCATCATCAGCATCTTTCTCATCGGCGGCACCTTCACCTGTAGGTAATGAGTTTGACGTACCTCCATTTAAACCTGTATCATAAGCTCCTGTCATGCTGTCAGTACTGTCCATGGTAGTTTCATTCTTATTCCGATCGTCTTGTCCACCATTTATAACTGGCTTGTTGTCGTCAGATTTTTCATCCATAATACCTTCTTGAGACTCTTTTGAACCAGAGCCAGAGCCGCTACCACTCATACTTGGAAAGCTAGGTATCGTCATGGCTGATGATGGGTATTTAGTTGGCCGAGATTTCATAGTATTAGTAGTTCGTGTAATAGCTAATCGAATTTTTGAAGCTTTGCTTGCTACCCCAGCCTGTTGTTTGCTATTGTAGTTTTGTTGGGCTTGATTTAGTTTCCATTTTCCAATAATCTGGTACCAATCACCATAGGTTAATCCATGCCACTCTTTACCCGCTCCTGCGCCTGGGTTCATGACATTTGGTTGTTCACGTTGGCTAGAGACCGCGGATTCAGCGCTATATTCTTGAGCACCATTTTCAATACTATTTTGTATACCAGAATCCTGCTGGTAGTTATTGTCTGACTGTTGGTAGTCTAGGTTATTATTCGGCAAATTAGCCGCTACAGCTCCACCAGTGTTGGAACTCGAACCGTAGTCAAACTGTGCTGCAACAGAGTTGGCAGCGATAATCAATATCAATTTAGCTCTCATATCACACTATTATAACACTGAAAAAAAGTTATAATTAGGATAGTAGTTGTTGTTTATTTGTCTTATCGATAGCTGAGAATAAGTATTTGAAGAAGGAATTTTTTTTTACCATTAAGGAACCGGATAGATTATATATAATTAGGACAACAGCTACAGACCAAATAGGGTTTTATTAAGTATAGGCTAAAATGCAGAATAGATTTAACATTATTTATAAAAACGCGTTGTGCAGTTATTGATGCAACTATTTTGGCGGGTAGACAACAATTTCTATCATTAATTAGCATATATATATATAAAACACAGGTTCTAGTATCAACATTTCAGATTTGTGTGAATAATTCAAACTTGAGCCCGCGTTCCTAATTTAATGTAGTATATGCATTTTTTTAATACTGAACATGTACGTCTAATTGTAGACTTGGATTTTTTTTTTCGTAAGTAACCTGTCAGACACGCATATATTGAAACATTCATCTACATTCTACAACTAAAGGCTCAGGTACCGACCAGTGTCTCGTCTGTATCTGACCAATGCATGAATATTCAAGACATTTGATCCCATTCCCATAGCTGCAGAATGTCATGGTTCCAAATACTTACCACGCTAAGACTATTCATCTTTCTGAGATTCTTAACAATTGGTGCCTAGTTACTATATTCTTATCAATGTCTCATATATATTTAAATTTCCGGCAGTAAGTATCCAATGTAGCCGTTGAATAAATCAAACAAAACTACCAGCGAAAGTATTATTCGGTATACTCAGTCGGCTTTGCTGGAAATACTTTAGAGGAAGCAGATGTTTGAGGGCACTGGGACTGCTGCTAAAATGCTGCTGAATCGAAGGGACAACAGTAACTAGAGTAAATTTACCAAAATCTAGAGATGACACGCGCTAGCTGTTACCGGATTTCGAGGCAGTGGGGATTTCGCTTCCATATAGGTGAGCTAGATTTGCGCTCGATTGGATGCCTTCAAGATAGTATCTTATTTATTTTATTATTTTCATTTATTTTTATTTTACAGCCATCTCTATTTCTGAAGTGCTAGATGCCGCAGCCGGAGATAATTTTTTGGAAGGTGGTGCGTTGGGTGCGCTAGTTGATGGTACACCTTCCGGCCCATCTGTAGCATTTTCAATCTCTGTTGGCTTTTCTTTCTTTACAACTTCTGCTGGCCCTTCTTCTAAGCCATCATCGGTCGGATTTTCTTCCTTTACATACTCTTCAGGCTCTTTTTCTTTCGATTCCAGTTTTGCTCCCTTCGGTCCTTCAGGGATCTTCGTTTGTTGGCTTAGCTTCTGGGCTCCCTAGCTCTTCAGCCCGCAGTTTCTGGTAGTTCGGGTTCTTAGGTCCAGGTGCTCCAGTTATTAGAGTTGGGATCGTTTTACTAATAGAATACTCACTCCTAGGATATTTGAAAGCTGCCTTTAGAAGATTATCAAAACTCGTAATTGCAACAAGGAGTTAAAATATCCATAAGCTAACCCACCAAACTTTTGATCATCTTTCGCGTTAGACGGCTCTATTGAATGAACCAATGTCATACGTTAGCACCCCCCATTGCTGCCATTACTACTACTGATTTGCGCCACCCCTTTATTCAGTATCACTGTGCGTTCTTAAAGCCAAATCACTAAATCAGCACGTAAGTAGTGTAAAAAGACCAAACAGAACTCTGTTCAGTTGCCAATTTGAATTGCTTTTGATAAATGTGCAACTTAAACGATGTTTGCTGTAAATTTATAATAGTTTAATCGGCGTTGAACACTATTACAGTATAAAGTATCGTGTTTTATAGTGCTGCATATAATATCTCGAAATCAAAAAAAGGGAGTAGGACTAAGAGGGCAAAAAGAAATGCCTTTAGCTAGACTATGCGCCAGCCCGGAGTCGAACCGGGGGCTCGTCGATGGCAACGACGAATTTTACCGCTAAACCACTGGCGCTGTTATAAAATTTTGTAAGACTTCTATCGTATAGGACCCGTAATATCGGTTAAACTAACCCCATTATTGGATTACCTTTTTGAAAGAATAAAGAGATATTTTTTAGTATATGTATTAAGTAAATAATAATAAAGAAGAGATAAAAAAAAAAAAAAAAAACCATCTTTTTTTTTCACAAAAGTTTGCAATCGCTCACTCACTTTGCAATCATTAATTTGAAGTGAACATTATTATTATTTTTTAGTATAATTAGAACAGTTTTATATATATTGCAAACTCAGTACGTCTCTTTTCGGAGCGATATTGAAATTATGAGGCAGTTTGCCAGTCAAACCTGCATTTCAAAATCGAAGTTTGATAATTATAGGTTGTTTCATCGACGGATGGAACAACGACAGCCAGAACCCGCTCCTGATTAAAACCGGTATTTCGTAAAACCAACACACTCTTATAAGTTTATCACTATTGTAATAAAGATATAGTATTTTAATATATTACGGAAATTGAAAAAAAACAACTCTTTTCTACTTATTAGCGGACCTGGATAAAATAAATGATTTCTCACTCACTTGCTCACTGTAGAATCGAATGTTTGTTGGAGACTATCGCCATACTGAAGCTGGTTCGGGTAGTTAAAAATTCAGAAGTTCAGTACCAGCTTAAGAAGTTAACGGGTTATGGGTGAAATTGAATGGGATGGGAAGGACAGAGCCCAGAGCTGCTGGACAATTCCATTTATTTTTACCCCATCGCACCGAGCCTTATGGTGAATTCTTTAAAAGGCCAAATAACTATCATGTGACTTATAGAGAACCCAAATGCTTACCATGTCGAGAACAGCCCGATGGTATTAGTCATATACTTGAATGCAGACTCCTCAAATCCCTCTGGTCCAATTATTTCGAAGAAGAGTATATTTTTGCTACTTTTGCTCGATATCCAGAAGAAAGACAAAAATCTTATCCAAGATTCATTGAGGTTGCTTTATAATTTTACAAAAAACTTATTGATTTTCTATTGAAACCACCAATCCAAGTGATGAAATTGATACCATGATTATGTTTCTTCGCAAACAACCCTCCGATTCCAGGAGTTTGGCTTACTGTTTATTCTACGAGGGTTATAGTTACGTTCGAGTAGCGGGGCGTTCCAAATTGATTATAATTTTTACCATAAGCCCTAACTAGGGGTTTTTTCATCTTCTCTTTTTCCTCTAATATCAAAGTTACGATTTATTACTTTTAGTATTTACCTATGGGTTGCAAACCTACAGCTTTGCAGCTTATCAGCGGATATGGGTGAAATAAATGGGTTTTCGTTCACTCACGATGCATACAGGGCACTTTTAAAGCTCTTTATCTTCGCAGAAGTCGGTTTCATATTATATATAATAAAGAGTGAACTAGAAACGATTCATAAAAGTTTTATAAATTGCCTGGGCTTTATTCTCAGTGTCAGCGCTATAATTTGAAATAGTTTTTTCTTCAATGAGCGTTTAAATCTTGTGCTGGTAGTTTTTTTTTTTTTTTTTGATTCCTAGAACCTTTTCTGTACACTGCTATATGCGTGAGTTTTGGAATTGTTAAGTTCTGTAAATATTTCAACAAATAGGTAACTTAAGAGTTATGATAACGATAGGCTATAACAGGTGGTAACCAGCTAATCGATAAAACTTTTGTCTAACGAGCTTAAGACCACGAGAGTTCCCGAAAATCAATATAGAATTTCAATTTTTAAATTTTTAACGTTTGGATGTATCTCTGTAATTACCTCGAACCTAAGAATACCTAGTATTTTTAGGTTTTACGTACGTGTGTACATAAATTAAAGGTCAAAGCAACAGTTTAGACATTCTCGACTAATATGCAACTGACGGGGGTTTTAATCGATTACAACGATTTCATGAGAGCTGAATTTTGTTTGCTAGGAAAATTTTCTCATTGGTTTAATTGAGCTATATCTGTGCTTGCTTTGTTTAGATTCAAAAAGATATTTTTAGTAAAACTCTATGCTCTAGAGCTAACAATCGAAAGCTTCTTTATTAACTATTTATACCTATTTAACAATTAGAACTATCGAATATATTACTACCATTGGTATTTTGTAATAAGCGCTACATCTTTAATTCAAGCAATGTGTTTAATCCCAAAGTTTGTGCATCATCGATTTACCAGATAATAAGGTTTAACACTTATGATCCTTAAACGCGCTAATACACTTATTAGCCCTCGCGCCTCGTCACTCCCAACGCAGCATGCGTACCGACTCAAGGGTTTGTTTTGTTTACTGTTTTACATTTATCATCTCATACCCAAACTTACTACCTCAACATTTCTGTTCTTTTCACACATCACTTTTTTATTTATTTTATTTTCATAATCTTTTGTTCACCATACAACGGAAGCGTTTAATCAAGCCATCCGTCAAAACCATTTTTTAATACCCTTTTTAAATACCCTTTAGAAACCTTTTTATTTATTCATTTTTGAAGATATCATTTGATAATACCTTTTTTTTCTTTTCTTGGTTTTTATAGTTTAAATCTCTGCGGCAAGAAACAAATCACTAAAGAAAATGAACTTTATTCACGGCTCTTTTGAAAATATACAATCTCATAATAATACCTTTAATGGTACCAATGCTAATGATACCCATATTAATATACCTACACGAGTTTTGAGAGTGTTCAATATTCCACGGAACACTGATTCATTAATTTTCACTGATTTTTGTAAAACTTACGGAGAACTTTTTGCTGTCAATCAAACCAAAGTGGAATCAATGGGGTATGCCTATGTTGCATTCTATGATTTAAGAAATGCAATGAATGCATATAAAGAATTGCCAAAATTACATTGGGGCACTGGTATTAGAGCTGAGTATGTTCAAATTGATGAATTCCAAAGAATTTGTTTGAATTCTGGATTGGAATCGATTTCTCTATGTACTAGATTTAAAGTATTGGTAATTGCTGATAAAGAAGGGTTGGAAGGTAGTTCTGTTTATCGGAAGGCTAGTGCATATGGTGATTTGGCCAAGTTTGAACGGGTCGGCAATGCGTTTATTTGTGAGTATTTTGATATTAGAAGTGCTTCAAATTTTGCTGCCAGTTTCCCATATGGGAATTTGAGTGGTGTTAATGTACAAGTTAGATTAGCTCATTCTAGTAACCCTATTACTAGCGCTGTTGGTACAACTGCTGCCAATATGACAACAGTATCAAGTGTTGGAGATGTTAATTCCACCCAGACAATTAATACCAATGCTACTAGTAATACCATGACTAGTATCACTGAATTATTGAATGATTTTAAAATTGATACCACGACGGCAGATTTGAAAAGCTCCCTAACTAATAGTAATGATCCGGAAGAAAATTTGAAACATGGATCTTTGGATTACCAAGCAGATGAAGATGTTTATGAAAAAGATTTTGGAGTTGTGACAAGTGCCGATGTACCAAGAAATAATGTTGTTGATTTGAAAAGAATTGCTAAAGGTTTGGATACCCGTACAACATTAATGTTGAGAAATATTCCAAATAAAGTAGATCAAGAAATGTTAAAAGAATACATTGATGTCACTAATGTTAACTGTTATGATTTTTTGTATTTACGAATTGATTTTGCTAATAAATGCAATGTTGGATATGCGTTTATTTCATTTATTGCACCAGAGCACATTATTAAATTTGCAAAAGCACGAGCAGGAACTAAATGGAATCGGTTCAATAGTGAAAAGATTTGCGATTTGAGTTATGCCAATATTCAGGGGAAAGAATGTTTGATTGAAAAGTTTCGAAACTCTAGTGTAATGGATCAAAATCCTGCTTATAGACCACGAGTATTTTATTCTGAAGGTGAACATGTTGGTGAAGAACAAGAATTTCCAGCGCCAAATAATATTAACAGAAAGTTGCGATCAATTGTTAGTGTTCAAAGAGTTGGATTATTCCCACCGCAAGAAACAAGAAGTGTTAGTGGCGTTAGTACTACTAGTAGTACTGATAAAAAGAAGCAATTTTTGAAAAAAAAAAAGTTCTAAAAATTTTAGGTTACTAAATATGTACTATTTTCCTATAGATTATTCTGAATCGCTATCGTCTTGTTGCAATTTTATATCGCGTAGTTGCCTGGCAATATCTGCGATACCTGTACCTGATACGCTAGCATCAACAAAATCTTTGGGGACAGTGGCCTCTGTATGTTCTACTGACCCAAACCCTCGAGAACTATCAATATTTTCGACAAGCCTTAATTCTGCTGTGTTATCGTTGGTCATAGTTGTTAGCTGCTCCCAAGAAAATAAATGAGTATCTGTTTTTGTAGCCCAAGGATTGATATCAATCAACCAAACTTTATCAAAAGGTCTTGGCAGGTAGACGTCAAAGACAAAACTGTTATTATCAAAATCTTTTAACTCATTTCCAAAAAAAGTTTCAATAGTATTGGTAATTTGAGTTGCTAGTGGCTGTAAAAAGTCATAATAATTCATATCTCTTTGGGTGATTGCAACCAACTCGCCATCTCGAACAAAACATCGAAATTCGGTAGATCTATTAAAATCGATCCATTTCCGCAACACCAATTCAAACTCTTCATTAGTATAATCGTCATCGGTTTTATCATGACATAGTTCGTAAGCTTCAGTCAAGTCATGAACAATATAACTCGATGCTTTTAATAGCATATAAATATCCGAAGGGTTTACACATTTCATGTCACTAGTAGTGGAGATCCAGGTAGCATCTCTTGGAGCAGACCAGTTCAATTTTGGAGTAACTTTCCCGCCAAGTTCTTTAATCAATGATTCGATTTCTTGGTGGAGTTGTGGGAATTTCAAGGTTGGATCTTCTGCTTCCTCGGCTTCATTAAGTTCATCCCAGTCGTCATCTCCGTTATCACTTGTATTATCCCATCCAACTACGTCTTGGTCTGGTAAATGGAGGCCGTCAGCTAATAAATAGTCCACGAACTCTTTTGGCAGTGGTTTAATGATTCGAGATTTTGGAATGTGTCTTTTGTATTTTTCGTACCATGATGAGAATTTACAGTTTTGAATTTCCCTCTTGCTAGGTGAGTTTGGATCAGTTGATCGGGGTTCATTAGTAGATATAGGCATTCTTTATTCTATTATAGGATAATGCTGAGAGTTGTTGATGATGTCTATCTAAAAAAAAAAATTTTATTTTATTTTATTTTTTTCTACAACATTTATGATTTATTAATTTTGTTAGTAATGAGAAATGTCGGTGATCCGACTTTTTAGTTAGTTTTATTTTAATTTTATTTTTCATTCGCGTTTTGGTGCAGTAACTTATTTGAAGTGTTTTGGTAACAAATTTTCCTTCGATTTCTTCCAAAGAGAAAGAAAAAAAAAATAAAAAATACACGAACCAATTTTTTTTCATCACAAATTTCCAACCCTTCTTTTTTTTTTTCAACACAACACAACACAAACACATTTTATTTTTATTTTTAAATATCATGTCTGGACAAACATTTTCACAAGGCAATGCTGTCTTTAAAGACAAAGAGAAACCACAAGAAGTGCGGAAATCCAATATTCTAGCAGCACGAGCGGTGGGCGATGCAATTCGAACTTCATTGGGTCCAAAGGGGATGGATAAAATGGTTCAAAGTGGGAAAGGAGAAGTTATTATCACAAACGATGGGCACACAATTTTAAAACATATGGCGGTGATGCATCCTGCAGCCAAAATGTTGGTCGATTTATCAGCAGCTCAAGATGCAGAAGCTGGGGATGGGACTACATCGGTTGTTGTTATTGCAGGGGCATTGTTAGGAGCTGCTGAACGACTGTTGAGTAAAGGGATTCATCCAACTATTATTGCAGAAAGTTTCCAACGAGCTGCTGTTAGAGCAACGGAAGTTTTGAAAGATATGAGTTATAAAGTTTCACTAAGTGATCGAGAGACTTTAATCAAGGCAGCATCTACTTCTTTAAATTCCAAAATTGTTTCACAATATTCCAATTTATTAGCTCCAATGGCAGTTGATGCGGTATTAAAAGTAATTGATCCAGCTACTGCTACAAATGTTGATTTGAATAATATTAGGGTTATTAAAAAAGTTGGTGGTACAATTGATGATACAGAATTGAGTGAAGGGTTGGTTTTAACACAACAAGCAATCAAATCATCTGGTGGGCCTGCTAGAATGGAAAAAGCCAAGATTGGTTTGATTCAATTCCAATTATCCCCACCTAAACCAGATATGGAAAATCATGTCGTGGTTAATGATTATAGACAAATGGATAAGATTTTAAAAGAAGAACGAACGTATTTGTTAAACATGTGCAAACAAATTAAAAAGGCAAAATGTAACGTGTTGTTTATTCAAAAGAGTATTTTGAGAGATGCAGTTAATGAATTATCTTTACATTTCTTGGCCAAATTAGGAATTATGGTTGTTAAAGATGTTGAACGAGAAGAAGTTGATTTTATCTCCAAGAGCACTGGTTGTAAACCAATTGCTGATATTGAATCTTTCTCAGAAGATAAATTGGGTTATGCAGATAGTGTTGAAGAAGTTGAATCATTTGGATCTAAAGTTATTAAAGTTAATGGAGCACAACAGTCTCAACAAACACAACAACCTAGTACCGCCTCTGGGGGTTGTTGGAATAAAACCGTTTCCTTGGTATGTAGAGGTGCCAATCAATTGATTTTGGATGAAAGTGAACGATCCATGCATGATGCGTTATGTGTTATTAGATGTTTGGTTAAGGAAAAAGCATTGATTGCTGGCGGTGGTGCACCAGAAGTTGAAGTGTCTCGAACTTTAATGAAGGAATCTCGAACTTTATCTGGTACCGAAGCATTTTGTTGGAAAGAATTTGCAGAGGCTTTGGAAGTTATTCCAACCACTTTAGCAGAAAATGCTGGTTTGAATAGTATTGATATTGTTACTGATTTGAGAAATCAACATGAAGCAGGAGCTAAAAATAGTGGGGTTAGTATCAGAAGAGGTACCAGTTCTAATATTCGAGATGAGCATGTTTTGCAGCCGGTTTTGGTCAACATTAGTTCAATCACCTTGGCCGCTGAGTGTGTTAAAAGTATTTTACGAATTGATGACATTGCTTTTTCAAGATAAATTTTTTTTCTTTTTTGATAAAAAAAACTATTGATACCATTTAGAGATATATATTATTTAAAAAAAAAAAAAGCTCAAACGATTATTTTTTGTTCAAAATTTTGACTGCATTTTTGGAAAAGACATAGGATAAGCCGCTCAACACTGTAGTAGTAGCGACAGTATATTCTAACCCTTTCAATCCCCAAAATAAACTATCTGCAGTTGATGCATCTAATGTTGGTAAAACAGCCGGATAAGTTAAAGCCAACCCCAAATAAACCATTTGTAAAAAAGTGTTGTATTTTGAAATAGTAGTAGGGTGAACTTCTGCACTTGGTAGACTAAAATCCCAATATCGTGCAAAAGTCTTTGGCTCCGGTAATGAAATATATCTATAATACAATGCACTCAAGCCTAGCAAGAAATCTCGACCCAACATAACAACAGCCAAGTAAATAGGAATATCTCCCGATACTGCCAAGCAGCCTGTCAAAGTCATCATCAAAGCCTTATCGGCCATGGGGTCAATTACTGATCCGACAACTGACTGCATGTTGAATTTTCTAGCAATCCACCCGTCTAATAGATCCGTAACGCATGAGTATGTAAATAAGCCTAAAGCTAAAGTAGTATGATGGTTGACTACTAGATACCCAATAACTGGTGCTGCTATTAGTCGACTGAACGTCAAACAATTGGGTAAATTGAACACTTTTTCATGTTTGGTTTTTGCTTTCAGCGATTGCAGTAAATCTTTGGCCTTGTCTTTAGCCTCAATAGCTTTATCTTTACTACTTTTGGTAGTATTCTTGTTATTTTCGTTTTTAGCGGTGTCGTTGTTGTTGCGAAGAAATGTATATTGAAATTGAGGATTTAAACAGTTGTGAAAACTTTTTGAAAATAATTGTGGTTTTAAAAGTCTATTTGTTTGTAATAATGGTCGAAATTTGAAATTTCTGTGTATCAGTGTGATCATTTCCGTTCTCATGTTAGTATAGTATTCAATGCAATTTAATTAGTTGGTTTCTGAGTGGTTGAACCGTCGACTGAGAGCAATTTTTCCAAAATTTTGGTTCCAAAAAACGAAAAAGAAAAATACCGCACCGGCTCGGGTAACAAAAATTAACCATTATAATTAATATATTACCCATTCATATACGAGACTCTATTTTCTTTAATAATATTTTCCGGGACGGTATTACATCTCTACTACCCAAACAAACAATTGATTATATATAATAACAACGTTAAACAAGAAACCTTAACATAATATATTGATTAATAGTGGATTTTTCGCGACTGTTTTTTTTTTTTTTTTTTTTTTTAGTTTTTTTTTTTTTTTTCTTCGTGATTAAAGTTTTATTATTTTTTTCAACTAGATGGTCCCACAAAACTGATGAGTCCAACGACCCTACTTGCACATAGTAGATACACCATACCAAACAATAATGATAATGAGAATAATGAGGTAGTCAGCGAGTTTAGTGAGGCTGAGGAAGCATCAAGTGTAGACGGCGATAGCGGCGAACGGTATAACCTAACAACTGAACGAGAAAATGCGTTGATGAATTTTCAATCAATTTGGGAGAATATTTTGACAAAATATGGAGATCCGAATTTAATGAACCAAGGGGATGTGATTGATTTGGAAACTGGGCAAGTTATTGAGGATAACGGGCATTTAAGTGGGTTGGGGGATGGGAAGAGTATATGGGATGATAGCGACACTCCCAGAAAAAGGAAGAGTAGACAAAAAAAGGAAGTTAGTACACCAACCAATAACGGGATGAAAAGTATGGGGCAGGAGAAGGATGGTTTGTTGGAAGAAGATGCGTTTGATAATTTAATCACACCAACCGGGTCGGCGAGACGAATAAGCAGTACACCTGTCCCAGCTAGTAATAGATTCACGAGTATGGGTAGTGGTAGTAGCCTGAGTCCGAGGAAGTTGTTGTTTGCGATGGAAAGGGATGATGGGTTGATTAGTCCGGTTAGTAAAAGTTGTCAAAATTCGTTAGATACCCAAGAAGAGGATACACAGGAGGATAGTGATGGCTATGATGATGGCGACGATGAAGATGAAACGTATGAAGAAAGTGAGGATGAAGAAGAAGAAGATGATGATGATGATCTGGTGGTGATTAGTCAAGAGCAGTTTGCAGCCAGTTTCAAAACACTGACGGCACAACTTGATAAACAGATTAAATCGGAGCCACAAATCGAATACATTTATTTAAATGAACAAGAAACTGAACAGTTGGAGAGTAATGAAAACAGCACGACGATCACAGATAATTTGGAAAACGACAGTTTTGAAGCAAAAATCGAAAGTATGCTAGAGATGACCCCACAAATTGAGCTTGAGCCACCACCATCTGCTAGTAGTTGCGTTTCGCCTCATTTACCTGATAACCCGTTCGAATATGCGGATGACGCCGCACGACAGCAGCGCGATGCCTACGCTTTAACAGAATCACAACGTTCATCAAATACAACATTTTTACTAAAAATCTGCGGTGAAAACGGCTACAAATGTCACAAAACCCGTTGCTGGTCATGCAATAACAGTTAGTATACAAATTTGTTTGTTTTTGGTTATTTATTCTCTGTATTATTAAATTATTTATTAATTTTTTGTATTATTAAATTATTATTATTATTATTATTTTTAACAAAAAAAAATTAGAATCCAGCAATTCTCATCATGAGGTACCCTACAGTAACTATCACAAAATATACCAGCACCGATGCCAACACTCCTCTTCTAATAAACGTACCCACCGTCAAATATGGTTTCCCCAACCCATCAGTCATACAAATGGCAGTAACGTTTGGGAACCCCGATGTAGGTAACCCCATTGCTGCTGAGCACAACAACGCACTCACCATAACCAACAAGTTTGGCTGTGGGTTAGGTAGAGATTCACCAATTGAGGCCACTAATGGCAGAAGAATCAACGCTGCCACCGTATGAGACACAAACGTAGCCACGACAAGGGTCAAAATACCAAACCATAATAATACAGTATAAAATGCCATGCCATCGACATGACTGACGATTTGAGTTGCAACGGTTTGTAATAATCCTGAAGTTGAGACAGCCTTCCCTAAGGAGATACCGCCCATAGCTAGCGCAATAATAGTCCACAAGAAATTGTTGAAATCTGCCGAGGATAACAATCCAGTGCCGAAAAATAATACAATTGGGATTAATGCAATGACACCCATCTCACCAAAAATTTCACCTAATTGTCTTTGGAAAATCCACAAAACAATTGTGGTCAATGAAACAATTACAATAAACCATTGCTTGATTGTGAATTTTTCGTCATTTCCTCGAATATGAGCAGTAGCCGCATGAGAATCAGAATTACTGGCTTTAAAAGTAAACAATAACGTTACCCAGATTAATAAAATAGAAATGATGGAAACTGGGATGGATACTATAAACCATTGAGCCCACGATGGAGGCGGGTCCATGTTTTCCAAAGCAATGATATTTTGAGGACTGGCAATTGGTGATGCCATCCCTCCAACATTACTTGCCAATGCAATGCCCAATACAATCGCCTCCGCGTATTCAGATCCATCGGATAGTGTTCGTAATAATGGTTGTGCGATTGAGAAACATAACACTGGTGCCGCGACGTTACTAATCCACATTGATAAAAATGCGGCAACAAACATTAAATTTAACAAAATAATTCGTGGATTTTTACCTGATCTTGACAAAATAGCAGTGGCCAGTTTTTTGGCAATTTCGTATTTGGATAACGCCGCTGCCAATGTAAACCCACCTAATAATAACATAATAACTGATGACCACATTTGTGAAAAAATGAATTTCGACGCCTGTTCTGCCGTCATTCGCTCATCTTGTTCGTTTAATGGGATTCTTAACACTACCACCAGAAACGGTACCAAAAGTGATGTTACAAATAACGGCATTGCCTCAGTGGCCCACAACAGCGAAGCAGTGATGACCACAGCTAAACAATGGTTTTGTGCAATTGAATCAAGTGCTGGGAATTTTAATAATAATAAAAACAATATAGTAATTGCTATAATTTTCAAACTGCCAGTACTTAGCAATGTACTTGGAATCCAGTAACGCCCAACTTTGGTCATTTCAGTAACTTCTGGTTTGAGAGGCTTGTTATCACTATCAGTAGGAGCGGCATATGCAGCATGAGCTCTTCTTTCCAGCCCAATCATATCTCTCCAAACCGTATTTCTTTCCCATACCACATGCTCTCGTAAATGGAGCCGTAGTTGCTGAGCTGCTTGTCGGGTATTATTATCAGTCGCCAACCTTGCAAATATCGCCACACATTCATTGATTCGATCTTCGATATTCTCTTCAGTTGTTGGTGCAAAACTATACGACTTTGAGGAACTCATGTCGGTATCTTTGATATCACTGTGAAGTGTTTTTTTATATTTCTTAATCGCCTTTCGAAACCCAGTTTTGTTCAATTCTCCAAAAGATCGTAATTCACATAGCGAAACATACATTTGAATACACCTTTTCTTTAGGGTGATTTGATAATCATCTATTGTTGAATGCTCTTTACTATATCTCGGGGCACTATCACTATTTGATCGCATTCGTCTACCATCTTCAGAGCCTTGTCGTAATAAATACGGTGTCGACGACAAATTAGCCGATGCATTATTTCGTTCATATTCTGCTTCATCATGTAACAAATTTTCTAGTTGTTCAGTAAGCTCTTGTTCCATTTCTTTATAAAATCTGTCAATTTTATACACCTCTTTATCAATAGCCTTTGAAAAAACTCCATCGGAATCAATATCAATCAACGCCTGAGATTCACTTTCTCCCGACCCTTCTTGTTCTAACTTTTGTTTCTCCAAACTATAAATCAACTTCTTCAGGTACGAATAATCGATATATTTCGGAATCCATTCGGGAACCGCGTTAAACTGCAACGAGTGGTTGAATTTCATGTTTACCCACTGATCTAGCCGTGCTGTGTTTGTTGTTGGATATGGATACGCCTCTAGAGGGATACTCTGAGGACTTTTATGCTCGGATCTATTGAATATTGTGAAGAAGGGAAGAAAAAGAAAAAAAGTGAGAAAATAAATTTGCCGGTTAAAAAGTTGTTTTGTTCTAAATTTTTTTTTTTTTTTCTTTCTTTCTTTCTATTTTAAGCAAATGTGTATATAAATTCAATGAGGGATATAGAAAAAAAAAAAAAAAAAAAATTTCAAAATTTAACGTACAACTAAAAGGAAGTGACATTAAACTTGTTAGTTGTCGATTAAATATTGGAAAAAAAAAAAAAAATCTCATTGCGCAGACAAATTTCTGTAGCTAAGCGCTTTCGAAAAGTAATAATCAGATTCTACACTTATGTTTACAGAATATTGGTACTAATTGGTATACTTTTATTTTTTAATGCATGCATGGGGCTGAATGCTTGGAGTTGTTGGCCCAATCCTGTGGAAAGGGTGAAAATAATAAAAAATGGCGGTGGATAGTCTACCGTCTCCGGTAGCTAATTGGCCTACTAGTGCGCCACGTTTCTTAGTTTAAGGTCTTGGTATTAGAGTTTGGCATCTATGTGCTATGCGATATGAAACATGAAAACCTATGGCTAAACAAGAGGTTTCAACCATGGCAGTCAACAATTGTCAATGATACCATGTTGACTTGTATATAATAAAAGGGTTGATATTACAATATTGAACATATCAACATTTTCCTGATTAATAATTATTATTTTTTAGTCATGTTGCAATTGGAGGGGGATTTCATGAAAAAAAAAAAAAAAAAAATTAATAATAATAATGGGTCGATATGCTTACGAAAAAAGTGCTTTGGATATCTTGCGAAGAATAAGTCAAAGATGGGATTTGTTCTCTAAATTGAAGGTATCACTTAACGTGAACTAACCATCTAGGTGTATTTCTGTATACTTGAAAAATGGTCTTTCTATTTCGCAGTAATTGGCGGCCAGTTATATCGAGTATACTAGGTCGAGAATGTATATATACACAATTGATTTCAATCATGCAATTGGTTTATATGCTTTAGTTAACTAGTAGGCATATACCTATTATTTTAATACCAGTGAACTCTAATTATGTTAAATTGGGTAAAATTTTAAAACCCACTGAAACCATACAACGTGTTTACAATTAATTATGGATACGATAATATAATATCATGTACGTATGCATAATGCACAAATTGTTAAAGTGATAAGTAAGCGTAATATTATGTGGGTTTAGATTGATGCTGTCAAATCTAAGTGGGAATTAGCAGCCACAGACGAGGTGGCGCATCGCAATAGCTGCACATGCTCTTGCGTCGTTTTTGTTACAACATCTGATTGTGTTATATAACATCCCCAGCGCTTGCGTACAGTACGATAACAGGTTTATAAGATATATTTATGCATATGTATATATATCTATAGGTATATAAGGTATCTTATTTAAAGGCTGATTATCGCATACCCTAGCATGACCTCTAGCAGCTAAATGGTAGGGTATTCAGGTTTATAATCATAAAGCTAAGAAAAAAGTGAACTGAACTAGTCTTTTTAATTGCGTAATGTGCAAGGAAAAAACTTCGATTTGAACTTTTCATACAAATGAATATCATTATTAAACTACTGACATCATAATAAAAAAACTAACCAACTGAGGTGTACTATATCGTGGTCTCAGTTAAAATTTGGCAACGTGTAAGCAAAACGCGACAGGGGAACTAAAGTAGCTATAGTCAGAGATGGCTTGAAGGTGTTTTACTATTACTTGGTCAGATTAGGACATTTTAACACCGATGAAGAATGCATGAATTGCGAGGTAGAGTGCTGATCAATTGATCAGTTAATTAATTGAGGCGGTCCAATTGAGGCGGTCCACGGTCGAACTAAATACAGTCGAGGCTATCGATGATTCATAGATGCATCGCCTAGATTAAGCTGACTGCTTATTTTTTTCTTTTATAAGCACTAGTATCATATAAACTTATCATGATGTATTATGATGCAAATATAATCCATTTAATTCAAAGCAGTAAAAATTCACAACTGTAAGTCCAGCATTATTAGATATCATAAGCATGCATATTAATCTACAGATCACATATTTTAGCAGTTAATAGTTTCAAGCATTTAAGCCAACCCTTACAGCTACTTTTATATTATAAACAAATAATACGTATTGACTTCCGTCAGATAAGTTTGTAGGCTTAACAAGCATACAGCCATTAATGAGATAGGGGTAATATATATCGCCATCAGTAAGTCTAGCGTATAAAGCTCTACGTTTCTTTCGTGCGGATGATTGCGGAAAAAGTTGCTGCTGATATTAAATTTAATACATTTGTGTTTGATCAACAGGAGAAAAAAGTATCGGACCGATCATCCAAGCGTCCGAGCTCCGACATCAGATGCTACATTTACAGTAGTATTCCAGTATATTTTTAGTTCTAGCTTTAAAACATTCTCTATCAAATGTTATTATTATTATTTACAACTTATATCAATTGAGAATCTAGTTTAGAAAAATACCCTTGCTGATAGAAAAAAAACCATGGAGCGGTCTTACATGCATATGCAATTGCTGTGTATCAGTTTTTACTCCGGTGTATCATTTTGTGAAGAAAGCATCTTTGCTTTTTTACGGCAATTTTTGCTCCCAACCCTTAATCGATCAATAATTAATTGAGGATGGTGTTGACTCTATCTACATAGTAGTAACTTTTTGTTTCTCAAATAAATAAATAAACTGTTGTAACCACAGAATCAATTTTAGAACTTTAAATAGATTTTATACTGATAAGAGCTGAAATGATTTTGTTGATAATCTGCTAGTTGAGATTTGAGCTGCTCTATCTCAGCTTGAGCATTTTCTAATTCGGTATACGCACGCTGCATCGAATTTGTTTATTATGATTCAACTTTATTTTGAAGGCTGGGTAGTGTGCTTCATAAAGTACCCTATCAAATCAACCAAACCCCCTCCCGTAGCTCATTGATCTTTTGGTCTCTTGTTTCAATCTTATTCTTATTTGCATTATTTGTGTTGATAAACCTTTCTGAGTTTTCAAAAAGGTTGTTTGAGTGACGTTTCAAGTCAAGAAGTCGCTCTTCCAAGTCCGCGATATATTCAGCATATCTTGAATATGGCTCTGCATTACTTGATCGTAACGCATTAGGCAATGCAATCGTCGAAGCTGTTTCCACCGATATAATAGCTGAGCTGGTATCCTCAATTTGGCCAGTTTCAGTAGTTTCATCCATGGCTTTGTTTTTAATAGCTAGCAAAAAGGTTTGTAAATCATCAAATAACTTCCCAGTTTTCTGTTTGTCTAGTTTTAACTCATTATACCCATTTACACTATTAGACAGAGCCGCTGTACAACGTTTTATTTGTTGTACAGAGATATCCCTCTCTTCATTTTGAACCGGACTTTCGGGAGAATCAACATCTGCGTTGACGTCGTTGTTGATAATATTACCGCTTCTTTTACCATTTTGAACAGTTTTCTTTCGCTATCATCTCTGGGAATAGAAGTAACTGGTCCACCTCTTGCACTTGAATCAACTACAAGCTCAAAAGGTTTGCGATCTTCACCAAAGTGAAGATCCCAGTATACAATGGTATTCCTTTTGGATTTTTCTCTCGTTTTTTCGGGACAAAAAGGTATGAGTCCACTGTATGCGAAGGCAGATTTAATTTCCTTAGAAGGTGTTTGGCCCGCTGTTTGATCCCTTGCTAGTTTAAGAGCTGTAGCGAATAACTCCTTTCCAGATTTCTTAGCACTCAGGTCTTTAAGGAAGACGCTAGTACACTTCTTTAATATAGAAAAATAGTTCACATCTAAAGGTTGAACTAAATGCGTCGCGTTTGGTGGTAAATCCAAAATCGTAATATTATATCTATCGGCAATTTCTTTGATTACATCACCCTTATGAATGGGCACGTTATCCATGATCAATATTCTTTTTTTATCGGATTTATCTATAGTCTTTTGATGAAAATGGTCCAAATAGTC
The DNA here is from genome assembly GCA_030564365.1 of Blastobotrys arbuscula. NCBI lineage: Eukaryota > Fungi > Ascomycota > Dipodascomycetes > Dipodascales > Trichomonascaceae > Blastobotrys > Blastobotrys arbuscula. The sequence continues at coordinate 91,368 of JAJLUN010000009.1, read as the reverse complement.
CTCAAAAACTTCTCTAGTTAGCCAACCGCTATTACGATTCTCACCCCAATTCCAATCAGAAATTCCTATTTTAGGCTTCTCGTTATTTCGCAAACAGTCTTCACCTGCAGTGACCATAAATGGATCAACAAAAGTCCCATCAGCACATATTGTTTCAAGCAAGGTTTTCATTTTACCAGCAATATGACCGTATTTTTTGGTAACTTCTGAGTCTGGCGGAACGACGAACATAGTTGGACCGCCCAGATTACAATCAAAATTTGTTTCGTCAACATTAAAAATATTACAAGGTGGTACTTCATTGTCCCCAAAGCCTCGTTCGTATAAAAATCTAGCATAAAACTTCTTCGTCGATAGGGTCTCTTGACCGTTTTTGCTTAACACCCTTGACCGCAATCTTCTGATTATTTCGTTTAACAAACTCATATCTGAACCAGTCCTCCCCAATATTTTCATTATTAGAGAGCGCTTTCAACTTGGTGATTGCATCTTCCAATGTTAAAGCGCCGCCATCGTCAAATATTTCTCGTATGTAATCGAGATATTCCTTTTCTACACCTTTTGACACAACAGAATAATGGCTCTCTTGCCGATTTTTGACGACTATGCCCTTTGCCTTGTACATCGTAATTCAATGTCGAAGCGATTTATCAGGAACATCAAACTCACGAGCAATTCGTGAAATGTTCTTGGGGCTGAATCTCAACATATCGGTTTTATGCAAGACATCGTTAAAAGCGTTGTCTAACCTTAACCCTTTGTCTGTGCTTGATAGATCCTTATAGCGGTTGTTTAAACTTCTAGTAGCAGGTTCAGGTGTAGTATAGTTGGTCATTTTTCAAATATTTGTTTACAAAAAGGAAAATGTCTAAGGTTGTAACACTTAAAAAGATCTGATCTCTTATCTAGAAGGCATAAGGCGTATTAGCTATACAGAGGCTTGCTTGATGGTGTGTTATGGCCTTACGTTGCTAAGCAGATTAAGGTTTGGGAGCAAAAATCGCCGACAAAAAACAAATATTTTCTCTTCACAAAGTGAGTGACATCGGAGTAAACACTGGATTAATTGTGAATGAGGGATCAACAAATATAGAAAATAGCTTGCTCTGTTTTGTTTTGTTGCGCAAAATTGCTGAGCCACAGAGACAATCTTTACTATATAAGTTTACAGGACAAAACAAAAAAATCAAGAGTCAAAAGGGGGGTGTTTTCAGTGCCACAACTGTGGCGTCCACCTTTTTTTTTACCAGCAAAAAAGAATGGTTACGTAAGTTCTTACGCATAGTTATCTTTTGCATCTCCTCTTACAGATTTGCATGATAAGTAGCGTTTCCGGTCGTGAAAAAAAAAAAAAAAACTCAGGTTATAACTTAAATAATCTTAGATGTATCCGAATAGTGGAATTATGGGAAACTGTGAAAAAAAAATTAAAACTATCATATAAAGATAAGAACCATAGACAAATTATTGATCGTAAAGATCTATGTAGATTAAAGATTTGAAATTAGCTTAGAACACGAGTGGCTGATATGTTAAGTTATGGGGTAAATATATCCAAATATTGACTTGCGAAGTTTATATAACTAAAATTCCGAATGATTAGTGCATTTCAATGCTATAAGGTTAATTAACCTACGAAACGGGAGACAAAGGAACTAAATGTTCATCAAAGTATTAAGTTTCGAAAAAATACTGCGCTGTAGCTGGAAATAAGACCACCTCCCCATGGGGAAATGGCACGGGGGGAGGGGTATAGTCTTCTTAAGCATTCTATTTGAACATTATTCCATAATAAGACACCCCAAGCACTAGAGAATTTAAAACCCAAAAAAAATAGATAGTAGATTTTGTTTCAACCGGAAGGTGCCTTATCCACATTGGTATACAAGTCTCTCACCATTTATCGATATAAGTTTTTTGTGAAATTTCAAGCATTGTTTCTATGAAATGTTTTTTGATTGTAGTTTTGAATAATTGTGAAAATTATCAATTAAAAGAATCATAAAATTGCTATCGCATAATGAATAAAGTGGAGAGCAAAAATAATTTACCTACATGCATATTACTGTATAAATAGCTCCGGCCTACGGCTATGATGAGCCAAACAAACAGAAACCTCCTGATTTCTAAATAAATTTTTTTTTTTTTTTTTTTTTTTCAAACCCCGGATTTTTAAGATGATCACAGAAGGTTGGCTTGCTTTTCCCATTGGTTTTTTTATTTTTATCAATCGATTACAATTTTTAAATTGATAATCCGATAATATCCAACAGAACGATGATATGATGTCAAATTCAATAATGAATTCCTTATTACCAACCATAATGCACTAAACTTTGGGCCATCAAACCCTATTTTCCTTTTCATAGTTGCGCAGACTGCTATTTCAGCCGGCTAAACAATGTTATGGCACCACTAATATCAAAAAGCTAAAAAAGTTGTACTTTTTTGCCTGCATGTCCACGTGGACCCCAGGCTTTGTCTGCAGGAAAATTCCTGTACCGAAAATCCCAACACCTTAAACCCAAATTTTTTTGTATTTGGACTCTTTTATCTCGACTTGTAATACTTATTCAGGGAATATTTGGTGCCGGTAGCAAGCTAGTGGAACTACGCTGTGACTCTCAGATTTGAGACATTTGAGTACGTGTACGAGCTCACCCCATTCTTAATCATAAGTTTAAAAAAACAAGAAGCTGCCACTCACGGAATTATTTTGTGTTAGTTTGTATCATTTGGTAATTAATTGTATACTTGTAAATTTTTAGGGGTTTGGTTTTTATTTTCTTTTGAAAAATTCCCCACGGCAAGACGACTCCGAGGAAGAGGGAAGGATCTCATATCATGCACTGTAATGTGATCATCATCCCCTTTCTCCACTTAATTTTAAAACTTACAAAGTCCAAGATCCAACTGATTATAATAAGAAACTGAGATCATTATAGATAGTTATGTGATGTCGAGCTTATTATATCTACAAATAAATTAGTTTGTAATTTATGGGAATGTATATACAGCATAAGTTTGGAAAACACCGGTCCTATTTTGTCTTAAGTGATCCGAATATACAACTTATCTTATATCTTGACTACTAGTTTCGAATAACGTTTATCCTGGTGCAACACATGGCCCCACATAATTTAACTAAAGCAGCTTTCTTTTTATATTTTTACATGCATGTCTTATCAGCTCAATCTGGGTTATTTGTTAACTTATCACTGAAAAAATCTTATAAAAAGGTTATAGTTCTCCAGTTTATTTTTTTAATTTTTTAATTTTTTATTTACCTTCTATGAAATTAAAAACTCTACTCAGCTTCTATCTAGCATAAGAAAAACAAAAATAAAATAAAAAATACAAAGCTTTTATTTATTTATATATTTTATCCTTGCGATCTAATCTATCAATTGCAACCGTCTGATAATATATATATATTTGTTTAAAAGATTATTCGAGAATTTTGGGAAAATATTCTTTTTTTTTACGACAACAACATGAGCAACCAATACCAAAGTCCAAAGTATCCCAACCAGTTTGAAGAAAAATATAAAACAAGTTATTTTAATATCAATCCTCTAAGCACTCCCAATTTTTATTCAAATAATAAAAACAAAAACGAATTGATAATGCCGCCTTCTCCATGTTCACCACTAAGCATGTCATTTGGTTCTTTACCATCGCCGCCGCCACCAACAAATTCGACACAGGATTCACATAATGCATCAATTTCTTCAACTGGTAATGCAACTTGCGACGACTATAAACCAACTATCGACCAATATAACCATTATAAACCACGAGCAGGGTCATTTTCATTGGCTGAAAAAAATGATTATCCAATTTTGGAACAGAATCGAAAGTTACAACGAAGGTATAGTGAGAATTTTGGCAATCGACGGAATTCATCAAATTGCATGCGACATCATCATCGTCGTCCTTCGGTTGCTATTAAATTCAAACCAACATTTGACAAAGATTGCCAGTATCGAGAACCAGTAGATTTGTATCCAACACCACAAGATAGCGCATCTTCATCGCGACAATCCAGCATGAATATCAAAAGACCTCCAACTCCAGTTGCTGAACGAATTCTAAAAGGTGAAATCGACCTTTAGTTTTTGTTTTTTTATTTTTTTGTATTTATTTGTTTTTTCTCCAAAAGTTTCTTATGCATTAGTTAATATATTATTTATTCTTTTTTTTTTTGTAATGTTAATGGTTTTAGTGAAGTTGCCACAATTTCATTATTTTCTTTCATTTGTTCATGATCTAGTTGTGTCAATGATTGTTGAATAACCCATTGCCGTTCGAATTCGGCAAATTTATCTTGACTATAGTCTACTGCCCATACATCTTCCTTTTGTCTTTTTGCTCGTTCTCGATCTTCTTCCATTCGTTGTAGTAGTTCCTGCGTTGACCATGATGATTGTCCACCTTCATTAGGTTGGTATTTGTAATTTTCTAATTGATTATAAACATTTTCAACAACTTGACTATTCAAATAGCCTATTTTTTGTAGTCTCTTGATTGCAAATTTGGTTGCTGATAAATTTAAAAACCCTCTTTCGTTATCTGGAGCCACTTTCTCCACCAACATTGGTAAATCATCCTCCAACTTTTGTTTATATATATGATTAAATTCTTTATTATATTTCAATTGATCACATAATGGTTCAATCAAATGCAAAACGTTTAGTTTCCCATTCATTGGTAGTTTATCAAAAGATTCAATGAAACAGTTGTATAAATCTTCTTGTAAATCGCGATGGTCCAACATGAACGTTATAGCAGTAACATTGGTGGACATGCCACCATTCAACCGTTCCAAAAATTTCGTAAACTGTACCCGCACTTCAAATGCGTCCATCTTAATACTAAAACAAAAACAAAAAAAATTTTCAATTTGTTATCACAAAATTTTTGTGGTGTGAAATTTCTACAAAATGTCCATAATTTAGGCACAGCCGCCAACAAACATATTTAATTAATTAATTAATAAGAGGAGCCGCGCTGTTGAATTTTAAAAATTACCCATCTTTTTTTTCCTCTATCGACAATAAGTAGTATATAAGATGGACGACCATTTGTATTATACAGCGCCAGACAACCATGATGTGGTTTTTTTGGACATCTATTTTGAAGAATTCGAAACACAACATGTAGTTATTGAATTATTCAGTGATAAAATACCAATAAGTTCCAACAAATTTAAAGAACGAATTATTGATGGGGTTTACAACAAAATTACAGAAATGATGACAGAACCACAACGATTATTATATTTCCATGAAACTGCCGATTATACTGGGGAAACACGACAAGAACATGAGTTAAATAAAGAATGTGAACTAATACCCCATGATAAACCGTTTTTAATCTCCATTTTGAGTTTAAATGATGAAACGGAGGATAAAAAAGATGGGTTTGTTATTACATTGGATAAAATGGACGCATTCACTAACTATCATACTATTGTGGGTAAATTATTAACCTGTCGGACATTTTTCAGAGCCATTGATGCACTAAAAGAAGAAGAAATGAATGTTTCTGTTAGTAAAAGTGGAGTCTTGACAGATAAAAAAATCAAAGTAGCTACACCAGATGAATATGGAGATTATTTTGGTCCTTACATGATGGATAGTATATTAATTGATGTTAATAATTTTGAATCAGTATTTAATGCCGCGTCGGTGGTAAAACAAGTGGCTAATACACAATTCAAAATACAGCATTTTAATGTGGCAGAAACAAAATACCAAAAAGTATCAAAATTTTTGAAAGAATATTTCCCAGATGAGTTGGAAAATGAACAAATTCAACAATTAGTTGATTTGAAAAATTCCATTTTTTTAAACCATGCATTGGTTCTTATTAAACATCAAAAATACTCACAAGCAGTGCAATGTACTACCGAGGTGTTGTCAATTCCAGAATCCAAAATGCCCGATAAAACAAAAGCCCGGTATCGACGTGCCCAAGCACGACTGGGGTTAAATAATGAGGTGGATGCTGAAAATGATTTGAATAATGTGTTGGATACGTTTCCAAGCGACGCTGCTGCTTTACAGTTAATGTCTCAAATTGAACAAGCAAAAAAAAATCGAATCCAAAAAGAAAGAAATGCTTTTAAAAATGCATTTCTTTGATATATTAATAAACCTTCAACAATTTAGAGTTTTTTTTTTTTAAAAGTCCCTGTAACCCGGATAAAAAGATTTTATTATTATAAATTGTTTATTCGTCAAAAGGCTGACTTATTTATCTACCGGATTTGTACTTAAACTTCTCTCCGCCCCCCTGACTCATTCTGATTATGGATGAATTTATAGTTATGAAACGATAAGCTTAAGAAGATTAAGTTTTTTCCTAGCCATCGAGATTCCACCGAGCTTTTTCTGCATTCAATAACTTAATTTAACAAAAAGTTAATATTTTGCGATCAACTATAGCTCATCCGTCCGGTATATTTCCATAAAAAAAACAGATATACACAAGGACTACTGCAATCAGCTTTAATAGACTGTATCATTCTCAATTGTTTACACACTATACTTTATAAGATCATGATATATAATCATCATCCCACATGCACATAAAATGCAAGACAGTTGATTTCTGATACAAGCTGGTACAAGCTGATGCAAAACATCTATGTGACCAAAGCAGGTGTTTGAAATCGTTCATCTCTCAAGTGATAAGTTTTTCCTTAGGCCCTATTAGCTTACGTGTAGTTTTTACAAGCGCTAGTAAATAAAAAAACCCGGTGGGCGCTACGGAAAAAAAAAAAAAGGTTTCTAATTATAGACACAGCCCTGATTTTTTGATGGAATCTTTAGCGGCTATTTCGATATCAAAGCTTAAGTTTTTTTTTCCCAGTGCGCTAGCTTACTTGTTGGTGTTTTTTTACACAACAAAATTACGCACCTGGATCTTAAATCTTGAAATCTAACTAGGGGTTGTTTATCTACCACCTGAAAAAAAAATAACAAAGTAAAAGAGTCCACTGAATTGTGGTATATCCTTTTTGTGCTATATTTCCACCTACTGATTAATTAAAATTTAATGATTCTTTTGTCTTCTCTTAACTGATAAAGTTGTTCAATCACTTTTAAACCAATTCGCAGCCATATGTTTCTTTTGCTATATAAAAATCTGTCTAGCTAAATGTCTAACAACTTAAACCCAAAACACCGTAAGCAATTTAAGCTTATCAACGATTATAAAACCCCGTTGTAAAAAAGCATTGAAGCTTAACTTAAAAACTATTGCCGATTCGATGTTCTATAAAAATTCCATTGTTCTTAGATTGAAAACTTACTGTATCAAGTTGGACCCAAAACAAAAAAAAAAAAGCTGCAAATCTGAACCGCATTACCGTAGTAAAGAAAAGAAGAAAAAAAATTTAATGTATCATATGCATGAAGACTAATTTTCTTATTCTTAAGGCTGCCTCTACTTAACACACTAAATTTAAATAAAAAAAATAAAAGAGTTCTAAACCGTACACAGCGGAGGAGGTCTAAAAATATTATCAAAAGAATTATTATTTTTTTTTTTTTTTTCTTTTTTTTTTTCTTTTTGAGGTACTTCTAAATTTTTTTTTTTTTTGCCTTCGATTTTTTCATCTCCAATTTCTATTTTTTATTCTTATTTTATACCAGCAAATTTAACAATTGTCATTCTCACCTTTTTAACCTATCACTAGCCTTTTGCACTCGCCTCTTTTTTATTTATTATAATCTTGGTTTCTTTTTAACATGATTTTTAAACGAGACGACGATAAAGGGCAGGAGTTACTGGACCTTTTGCATGATTCCTTTGGATCCAGTACATACGACACAAATTCAGTGATTGCTGGGCTCGTTCTATCACTGGGAGGGTCACTTTTACTGTTTTTACTATTTTGTGTTCTCCGCCCGCGGCATAACCTTATCTATGCCCCAAAGCTGCGGTATAGTGATAAAAAACATCAGTTGGAACCAGTGAGTAAAAACATATTTTACTGGTTCTGGCAGGTGTTTAAAGTGAATGAACAAGTATTGATTGATAAATTGGGGATTGATGCTGCTGTATTTATTAGATTTATTACAATGTTGAGAAACATGTTTATTGTGATGAGTGTTCTTGGATGTGGGGTGGCAATCCCAATCAATATCATATTCAATAATAAGAGTAATGATAAAAACCAATTGAAAGGATTGGGGGTGTTTGGGTTAATGACTCCAATTGCTCCAAGTGGGATGCCGTGGTTGGTTCATATTATTTTGGGGTATATCATCAATATTGTGGTAATGTTGTTTCTATGGTTTAATTTTCGAAAAGTTGTACAGATTAGAAGAAATGCATTCATGACCAAGGAATATCAAAATGCATTATTTATGAGGACTTTATTGGTGACTGAAGTTCCCAAAAAATATTTGAGTGAAGAAGGGTTGGCAACGTTATTAAATCGGTTTAAAGTCAATCGTCCAATTCAACAGATTAATATTGGGAAAAATGTTAAAGAATTGACCAAATTGATGGAATTGCATGAACAAACGATTTTACGGCTAGAAAGTGTGTTGGCGAAATATTTAAAAAATCCCGATAAATTACCGCCTCATCGGCCAACTATGCGACCATTTAAAGAAGATCGAGACATGTTTGCCAAAAAAGTGGATTCAATTGAATATTTGATTGATAGAGCTCAAAAATTAGAAAAACAAATCAACTTATCTCGAGATACTGTTGACGAAAAAAAGGCATTACCATATGGGTTGGTTAGTTATACTACCCCAGAAGATTGTTATACAGTTGCTAGTCATACTGGTCAGGGACGAAAGGATAAAATGTTGATTCAATTGGCACCAAGAGCTAATGATATTATCTGGCCTAATATGGTATTGTCAAGAGTAGAACGGAAAAACAAGTCTTGGTGGGGGAATTTTTTTTATACTGTGATTTTAATTGCCTGGATTGTTCCAAATGCATTTATTGGATGTTTTTTAACTGATATGTCACGAATTGGTCAACTATGGGATGGATTTGATACTTTTATGAACAATAACAAAACTTTTTTCTCTGTATTACAAGGTTTTTTGGCACCAGTTTTAACAACTGCAGTGTTTATGATCTTGCCAACAATTATGAGAAGATTATCACAATGGAGTGGGAAAATTACAAAGACTGAACGAGAACATGATGTTACTTTAAAATTATATTGTTTCTTTTTTTTTAACAATTTTTTTGTAGTCACATTAATCAGTGTGGCATGGAATATTGGTGCAATGGTTGTATCAGTCATTAAAGATGGTAAAGTTGATGGTGTTAATAGTGTTACTGAAGGGGTTGAAAAAGAAGCCAAACAAATGGCATTTGCAATTATTCGAGCATCAAGTTTTTGGATCATGTATTTGTTACGAGCTAATTTGGGGACCTGTATGGATTTGTTACAAGTGATTACATTATTTTGGGGTGCATTCAACCGGTATGTTTTGAGTCCAACTCCACGACAGTTAATGCTGTCGACTGCACCACAGCCGTTTTTATATGCTGGGTATTATAATTGGTTGTTGTTTTATTCCTCAATTGCATTGGCATTTACAGTTATCCAACCATTAATTTTACCAATCTTGGCATTTTATTTATGCTTTGATACAGTGTTTAAAAAATACTTGTTAATGTACATGTTTGTCACCAAAACCGAATCAGATGGTCGATTCTGGCCATTGGTGAACAATTGTTTGATTTTTGCCACGACGTTTGGTAATCTGGTGTTATTGGCAGTGGTATGGACCCAATCGCAAAACTATTATCTGGCAATTGCCATTGCACCAATGCCAATTCTAATGATAGTTTACAAAATCGTTCAACGCAAGAAATTTAACTTTAAATTCCATTATTTCATCCCAAGTATTCGAGAAAAAGAAATGATGGAAATGTCAGCCAACATTGCATCCACTTGGGAAATGCGATCCAACTTGGAGGAACGGTACTTGAACCCTTCAATTAGCCAACGATTAAAGGTACCAATGGTTCATGCTAAAGCTGAACACATGTTGCGGCAGGTATGTAACATGGATTCGCCTGACGGTAACGACGAGTTTATGTACGAATCCAATCCATTCTTACCAGGGAACAAGAAATATCGAAACAACAATAAACGAAGGTCTCAAATTGGTGATAATAAGTTTGACATTGTTCGTGAAAATGAATTGGACTATGACCATTACAAACAATTCAACAATGGGGCTGATACAATCACTGAACTATCCACGTACACGTCTAAAGAAAACCTTTTATCACGCACTGGCACCCCGCAATCCATGGCTACCACTACTACTACGACTGCAAACTTTTACCCACAACAATATCCTTATCCTCCAGCACCGCAGAGGTCGTATTCCAACCATAGCATGGACTCGCTTAATTTGCAGCAGCCACAGCCGGCTATTGGATTTTACCAACAAGGGAATTATAGTAACGTTAGCGCGCATTCACTAGGATACAGCCAAGGGGTTTTGTTACCGGATAATTCCGTGCATCAATCTCGTGAAGATGAGCAGAATTTATTGGATCCATATGGTACAGACACTTATCCTTATGCTAATCATCATCAGCGTCATTGGTAGGTGATCTTTTTTATTTTATTGTTATTATTATTTTTATTTGCATTATTATTATTATGATTGTGTTTTTCCAAGTTTTTATTACAACGATTTGGTTAATCGTTTTTTTTTTTTTTTTTTTTTTTATATAAGAATATTTATTACTTTTTTTCCTTTTTCTTTCCATCATATCAATATGTTTCAAATGGTTTTTATTCGTTTGTTAACGAAGAAATTATTGACGAATGATAAAACGCCGCGTGGTATGCGGCGTCGTACCAACCCCATCCCACACCAACGTTTTAATCTGAACCTAGCCGTTACCGAACAATTTAGGACCCAGCCACTCCACCACCACTACCACCACCAAAGTCTAAAGGCAATATTTACAAAAATATCTATTTACAACAAAAAAAAAAAAAAAATTTTGTATTTTTTTAAACTAGAATAAATAATAAATAAACACCACCCTCTAACCTACCCATTTACAATTTTTTTATAAATAAATAATAATCATATCTATGCAGCAACTTGGTTTTCTTTATGATGAGCAAACATCTTTTTAAACTTATTAGCAGTCTTTGCCGGTTTGGCCATTTTAGTAATACTAGTACCCAACAAACTGTCCCCTATAGCCCCCTCATTATTAAATTGGAACACTTTATTTGTTCTGGCAAAATTAATATTTTTGGCACCGCCATTATTCGTATTATTAAAACTAGCTTGTTTTAAAATCGGCTTGTTAGTATACAGTGGTTCATCATCCAAACTTTCCTCCTTTTCTTCTGATGATGATGAATAGAACGACGGGGTATAAAAAATATCTTTACTAGACGTAACAATGGGAGTGTCTATTGTTTCCAAGTGTGCTAATGTTGGCTTGGTTTCGTTGATAATTAATGAACTCTCACTATTGTTGGAGGTGCCACTGCTTGTCGTATTGGTAGTACTATCAAATGAGTTGAACAAGTTGTGTATGCAGTTATCCTTATTTCGTGGTAATGGTACGGTGTGCGGCGGCGGCGGCGGCGACGACGACGACGAAGGTGGTGGTGATAGTCGTACTGGTGCAGCAGAATTATTATAATGTTTGCGCTCTAATGGCATCATAGATAAGGCCGTTGTGGCCGGTTGTGGTGTGATTGGCACAGTTTTAACTTTTCTCAGTGGTAGCTCCTCGCTTGTACTGTTTGTGAGTTTCCGGGACGGCGCAAATTCCAACGACGAAGGCCGCGGCGGTGGCGGCGAGAAAGGCTGCAGACGCCCCACATGGGGGCTTGATGAGGACGACGCCGCGTTGTGAGGAAAATTTGTGGTTGCATGACGCAATGGAGTATTGATATTGTTGTTGCAATAATGAGATGTAGATATTGAAGATAATTCTTGATCGATCTGTTGATTGACGCTAGCAGAAGAAAGTTTAGCACGTGTGGTTGGGCTGGCATCGTTATTAGTATCAAAACTAACCGCACTGGTGTAGCTGTTGTTGTTATTATAGTGATTTATAGTGTCGTATTGTGAGCTTGTGGTATCAAATGTATCCATAGACTGGGAACGCATTGTACTTTTAGTAGTGGAACTTTTCGTATTGGAAAAATTGGTAATTGTGGAATCGGATTCAGCTTCATTGTAACTAGCAATAGCAGCCAATACCTGCTCTTTGCAAACCACCGTCCAGCCAACCCCACTCATCCGGTTATCAACTTTAAAAACATTCACCAACTTTTTTAACTGCTGCTGGAAAACATCATTTTCATACATATCATCCATATCTAAATAATCAAATTTGGTATACAGTTTTGACAACCAATGGTGGTAATTTTTCATAAACAATCGTGTTTCTTTAACAGTTAATGGTAATTCGAATATTGATTGTTGATCGATGGGGAGATCCTGTAAATACTTTTCAAATTTATCCCACTCATCATCATAAGTGTTATCATTAGCTGTGAAAAACAAATCACTATCATCGTAGCTACTGCTTGTACGACTTTTTTTGAATTCAATGCTGGAGATTGAACTATGCCGGCGCCCTGATTTCCTCATTTTCCGTTGTAACTGTTGATAGTTGTTTCTGTTGTCTTTTTTTTTTTTTTTTTTTAGTCTATTGGTATATTTCTAGTTGAAAGTGATAATTGAGAAGATAAGAAAAAAAAAAAAAAAGAATAAGAAAAAAAAAGTAGCAGGATTATTGAGATAGATAAATATATGACTGAACTAGGAAATAATATCAAACAGAATGATAAAAAATAAATAAAAAGAAGGATAATTTTTTGGTCTCAGAACCTATTATTTTTTATTTTATTTATTTTTCCCTTTTCTCTCTAGCCCCACTATATTATTGTTATTGATGTGATGATGTTGCGATGTTCAAGTATTAAGAATTCTTGTTTTTGTTTTGTTTTTGGTACTTTCTAACTTGTTGAAGCTTTGTTAGCAAAATTTTGGTGGAGATAAAAAATAAAAATAAAAGAAGGCTGAACGAATCGGACCGGCGGATAAGCTATCAATGAGGTTAATACCGCTTGAAAAAAGTTGTGTACTGCGACGGCTAAAGCTTAAAGCTCATTTTACGTTTTGCATAAGATAAAATTATTTTTTAATGTTTCACAATGACCTATTGGGGGGAGAAGAGGGGAAAAGAAAACAAAAACAAAAAGAAAAAGATTTGGAACAATGAGCGAAGACGTCCTTACGGTTACCGTAAGAATTATAGTTTACCAGTATTGTTTGCACCCTATTGCGTGCATTTTCTAAACATTTATGAATCCGAAGGTTCTGCGCAGTTTTATACATGGGGATGGTGGAGTCAATTAAATCCCATGGGTCTATATGATCAGTATTTGGATTGCGATGAGAGAGTTTTGTTGATAATTCATCATATTGCAATGGATGGAACTTTTTTTTTATTACCCTACAGTCGTACTTGTTTTGGGGCTTATAAAAAAAACGGCTCGTTAATATTATTTATTTATACCGGCCGGTACGTGTAGATGATCAAACAAATCGTATTCAACCACCATTATGCGTAGGATATATCAGATATTTTGTGTGCTGGAGCTGGACAGCTGAGCTAAAAACTATGCACGGCATATGCATGGAACGCCTTGTTGTCTTGCAGCCCTATTTGGTCCGCAGTGCGCATATACAAGCTTACTTTGTATACATCGGTACGCTTGACTTGAGTACCGGCGGCCCAAGACCAAGGCCAAAATAAAATAAAATACAATATTAATTAATGTATTAATATTACAAAAACTTAATTCGCAAATCTTAATTCTTTATTCCAACGACGTGGATCATGCAGCAAACGTGGGTTACCAAACATAGATAATATGACAAGATCGTCATATTTTAATACAAGTGCATTTTGAAATAGTGTATCAGATAGAAATAACATGTATCTACTGTATATTACAAAGACGATAATGATAATCTTACCAATTGACAAGCTTTTCAGAATAAAATAGTTAATTAGTATAAAATAACACAAGTTTTTTATTTATTTATTATTATTATTATTATATTATTTTGTTATTACCACTCTTGAGCAGTAACACCGAAAGGACTCTTTTTAGCCCCCACGACTGGGTTGATGCATTGAGAAGCCCCATCACTTTCCAAAAAGCTGAATTTGTCCCGTCTCATTTCTTCATACTGAATAATATGGTCTTCTTTCTTCATTGTTAAACCAATATCATCCAACCCATTAATCAAACAATACTTTCTAAATGGTTCAACATCAAATTTAACCAAAACTTCATCACCATTCTTAACTTGTTGAGTTTCCAAATCGATTTTTAAATTACCACCTTGTTCGGCGATTGGAATTAATTTGGATTTAATATCTTCAGCATCAGCTCGAATACATAACAATCCATTTTTGAACGAATTGTTGTAAAAAATATCCCCAAAACTTGGTGCAATAATAGCTCGAATACCAAAATCTGCCAACGCCCATGGTGCATGTTCTCGAGATGAACCACAGCCAAAGTTATCACCAGATACTACCAAGATTTTGGCAGCATCCCATGGAGCCTTGTTTAAAACGAAATCGGTTTTTACCATTTCATTCTTACTATTTGGTTCAAATCGTAATTCATAAAATAACCCGGTACTCAACCCAGTTCGTTTGATAGTTTTCAAAAATTGTTTTGGAATAATAGCATCGGTATCAATATTAGCCTTTAACAATGGAGCAGCAACCCCTTCTTCAACTTTAAACACCGGGATACCAGTACTATCACCACCATCTTCTTCACTTTGTTGTTGTTCTTGCCGTGGTTGTTGTGGCTTCGTTTGTTGTGGTTTGGCTTGTTTAACTGGTTCACCATTGTTATTGATTTCAATACTTTTTGGTGCCATTTTTTCTTCTTGATAAGTTTTGGTTTCAATTTCAACTTTTGGCATATCTTTTGGTAAATAATCACGAACATCACTCAAATGACCAGTGATGGCAGCGGCAGCTGCCATACTTGGACTCATCAAATGAGTTCGTCCGGCTGCCCCCTGTCGGCCTTCAAAGTTTCGGTTAGACGTTGATGCACATCGTTCTCGTGGCGATAAAATATCTGGATTCATACCCAAACACATTGAACAACCTGCTTCACGCCATTCAAATCCAGCATCTTCAAACACTTTATCCAATCCTATTTTTTCTGCTTCTCGTTTAACCAATCCAGAGCCTGGTACCACCAAAACTCGCATAACATTATCAGCTTTTTTCTTTCCTTTCACAATTGATGCGGCCAACTGTAAATCTTCGATTCGGCTGTTGGTACATGAACCAATAAATACTTTATCCACTGGCACACTTGTTAATGGGATATTAGCAGTCAACCCCATATATTCCAAAGCACGTTCCATACCAGCTCTTTTAATTGGATCGGATTCTTGTGCTGGATCTGGTACATTTGCTGAAATTGGTAATGCATCTTGTGGAGAAGTACCCCAAGTAACAGTTGGGGTGATATCTTCAGCTCTAATTTCAACATCAATATCAAATTTAGCACCTTCGTCAGTCTTTAAAGTTTTCCAATATTTGACTGCCTTTTCCCATTCATCACCTTTTGGTGCCAATGGTCGACCTTTAATATATTCAAATGTAATTTCATCTGGTGCAATCATCCCTGCTCGAGCACCACCTTCGATACTCATATTACAAATTGACATTCTAGATTCCATAGACAACTGTCGAATAGCTTCCCCAGCAAATTCAATAACTGCACCAGTTCCCCCTGCTGTACCAATATGTCCGATAATATGCAAAACCAAATCTTTTGATGTAATACCTGCTTTTAACTTGCCAACCACGTTAACACGCATATTCTTACTCTTTGCTTGGATAATAGTTTGAGTTGCTAATACATGTTCAACTTCAGAAGTACCAATACCAAACGCCAATGACCCAAAGGCACCATGAGTGGAAGTATGTGAATCACCACAGACCACAGTAGTACCTGGTAAAGTAAACCCCTGTTCTGGACCAACAACGTGAACAATCCCTTGACGAGAATCTTCCATACCAAAATATCGAACACCAAAATTTTTAACATTTTCTTCCAAAGTGGTACATTGTAATCGAGAATCGTTTTCTTTAATAAATGTACCAATCGATTTAAAATTCGTTCGTGGTGTGGTTGGAATGTTGTGATCTACTGTCGCCAAAGTACAATCTATTCGTCGAACCGGTCGTCCTGCGTTTCGCAAACCTTCAAATGCTTGCGGTGATGTGACTTCGTGGACTAAATGTCTGTCAACGTATAATAAACATGTGCCATCTTCTTGGTGCACAATATGGTCGTTGAACACTTTGTCATATAATGTAGTCATTTTTTTATATTATTAAATAAAAATAAAAAAGAAAGGGTTAGTATGAATAAATATTGATGAGAAAAAAATATCAAATAAAAAAAAATGAAAAATGAAAAATGAAAAGTCAAAAATATTATAATAAAAAGTGGAGAGTAAGGTCTTTATATATAAACCAGATGACTAAATGATATTTCGGTCTGATTTAACTGGTAATACTGTTCTTGAAGGTCTGTGTTTTGTGCCGATAACGGCAAGCGAAAAATGCGATCGAGGAAATATATATATGTGCGGCGATGAAAGCTAGCAAAACTAATGAGGGGGGCAGCCAATCAGACAAGGTTCAATTGTAATGCAAAATTACGCTGGTAGATGCGTGCCGATATCGGTGCGTCAATTTTATGGGCTCAACGGTGCGTAAAAACCGCTCCGAAGTCGCTCTGCAGTCATTTTTCCCACTTCTACACCGGCCCCAACCAATCGAAACTTAAATTTAAGGTGAGGAAACAAAAAATCGCGAGAGTAATATAATAATCTAGCATGCGATGACTTATTACTATGATATGACTCGTAAATTAAAAAGGGTTTTCCCCAACAAGTACAGCAGGTGTAAATTTTTTGACTATAGTCATAACGTACGCAGTTGAATCATCGTGCGTGTATTAATTACGAAAAAGATATATGCGGTAACGGGCCGTGTTTATTAGGAGCATATTGTGGGGTTACTAACAATTGAATTATCAGGGGCCAATTGATGACTACTGATATATACAATACATGATCAATAGAATATTTAGGTGACACGTACAATCCTCTCCATAGTTTCCGAAATCACGTAGTCTACTGCCAATGAATTACCACGCCGCATGGTCTAGGCTAACGCCTCACTGCTATATGCAACTTTTTCTAATACTTGAAAAGATAATTAGGATATATAAAATACCAGTTTGCATGATTATATCCAAAGATTCATGCCTATAGTTGAGTTCGATAAATTTTTTAAAACAACGGACTATCTATAAGTTTCCCAAGCTTAATATCATCATACTTAATATCCTTCATTGAGATTTTAAGTGGTTAATTGATATAAGCTTGTGCGATCTAATCAAGGGTAATCTCATCCTATAAAAAATCAACCTTTAACATCCATATGCCACTATCTGATATAATATTAGATAATTTATATCTCTATCAAGTCTGTCTTAGATCGCAATATCCAATATCCAATACCGCTTGGTTATTCACAATCTTAGATAGTTATAATTGATTAATCAGATTATGAAAATAAAGGTTACCCGGGCCCAGGTTTTTTTATTTTTTTTTTCAAGGCTCCAACAAAGCCGCAAAACAGCTACAAAAGTAGGCTTAAGAGCTGCCAGAGATTGTACCCGGCCCGGCTCATTTTCCACTTAAAAAATTGTTCTAAAAGACCATAATAGAAAATTTAATTTTATGTGGCGCGCACACCTTCCAGCTGTGCCATGGGCCCAGTGGGTGTAACCGATAATAGTCAGGTTGGCGCTAAGTTTCTATTTCTTCTATTAACGCTTAACGCGCTTACAGTTTGGATAGAATAGGCGTAAACCTTTTGGGGTTTAGTAAAATCTCCAATATCCTTTCCTTACTTAATTACTAAAATTCTGTTGCCACCGGGTCCGACTTACGCATACAATAACGTTAACTTTAGTAGTAGACAAGATTTTTTGTTCCCACTTTAAACCTTCCTCACAATCTTAACGACCTTTTTTTTTTTTTTTTAACAATTTTTTTTTTTTTGTTTTATTTCAGATCAAAATAATATAACAAACTAATTATAGCACAATGTTGCCGGCTATGAGAGTCCTTCGACTCAGCAATACCCCGACGAAGAGGATGTGTTTGTTGTTAACAAACCCATCAATACAACGACAACTCTTCTCATCTACCTCCAAACGACAGTTTTTGGGACTCGACTTCTCATCATCATCATCATCATCTGCACAACCAAATATAAGTAACCAATCGTTATCATCTAGTGAACAAAAGGCTAATAGAGCGCTGAATAACTCCGCCGTTCAAGCGGAATTCTATAAAGGTTTGTTATCAGCAAATTATCCTCACTTGGTGGTATCACGATTCGAATCGCCGCAAGTTGCAAAAGATGCCCAATGTGAAGCATTATATATTCAAGCGTTGAAGACTATTGGGTACACTGAGAAGGCAGAAGCTATGGAGAAAAATTTTATTGCCAACCAACAAAGCAACATTCACAATTTAAACCAAAATTCTTCTACGAATAATGGAGCTGCTGCTGCTGCCTATAATGTTGGTGGTGGGAAAGGTACTAAAATTGATCCGGTCCATGTTATAATAACTGAATCAGTCATGTCTAGTGTTTTACGATGGTTAAAATGGTTGATCCCAATGGGGCTAGCTGGTTGGGGTGTAATGGTTGGGTTATCATTATTTACTGAATCTAGTTCTATTTTGAAAGGTGGATCAAGTAATGAAATTTCCCAAACCAAAATAGATGCTGATGGGTCTACATCAAATGTTAAATTTTCCGATGTACATGGTGTTGACGAAGCACGAGGTGAATTAGAAGAAATTGTTGATTTTTTGAAGGATCCTTCCAAATATACTGGTCTAGGTGGTAAATTACCAAAGGGTGTTTTGTTAACTGGTCCTCCAGGTACTGGTAAAACTTTATTAGCACGGGCAGTAGCTGGTGAAGCGGGCGTTCCATTTTTCTTCATGTCTGGTTCCGAGTTTGATGAATTATATGTTGGTGTTGGTGCCAAAAGAGTTCGAGAGTTGTTTGCAGCTGCTCGAGCTAAAGCACCAGCAATTGTGTTTATTGATGAATTGGATGCAATTGGGTCACGACGAAATCCAAAAGATCATGCATATAGTAAACAAACTCTGAATCAATTGTTGGTTGATTTGGATGGGTTTTCACAATCTACTGGTGTTATTTTCATTGCAGCTACCAATTTCCCAGAACTTTTGGACAAGGCATTGACTCGACCTGGACGGTTTGATAAGATTGTTAATGTTGAATTACCTGATGTTCGAGGTCGAATTTCAATTTTAAAACATCATATGAAAAAAGTTGAATCAGCTACTGATATTAATACTTCTTATCTAGCACGGGGTACTCCAGGTTTTAGTGGTGCTGATTTAATGAATTTAGTGAATCAAGCTGCGATTTACGCATCACAGCAAAAATCTGTGTCTGTTACTATGAATCATTTCGAATGGGCAAAAGATAAAATTTTGATGGGTGCAGCAAGAAAGACAATGGTATTGACTGAAGAAACTAGACGGAATACTGCATACCACGAAGCAGGGCATGCCATCATGGCAATGTACACCCCAGGGGCCACGTCGTTATACAAGGCTACCATTTTACCACGAGGTCCTGCATTAGGTATCACTTTCCAATTACCAGATATGGATAAATATGATACTAGTAGAAGAGAATTATTGGCACGGTTAGATGTTTGTATGGGTGGTAAAATCGCCGAAGAGCTTATGTGGGGGTATGATAACGTTACCAGTGGTTGTTCATCAGATTTGAAGAGTGCCACGTCAGTGGCACAAGCTATGGTTACAAGTTTTGGTATGAGCGATGCAATTGGTCCAATTAATCTTGAAGAAAATTGGAACAATTGGTCGGCTGAAACCCGCCATTTGGCTGAAAAAGAAATTCGATCATTATTAGTTAAATCAGAAGAACGGACCCGAAATTTGTTGAACGAAAAGAATGTGGAATTAGAACGATTAGCTCAAGGGTTGTTGGAGTACGAAACTTTGGATAAAGAAGAAATGGATAAAGTTGTTGGTGGGGAAAAGTTGGATAGAGAAGGAATGGTTACTAATACTGTGGTTAAAAGTAAAGATATTCGAGATAATCGATCCAAAAGTGGCGGTAAAAACGGTGATGGGAAAGTGGGTTTAGGTGGTGTTGCAATGTCAGATTAGTAGTAGGACATTGTATATTTATGTAAAAATTTAACCGAAAACAAAAAACAAAAACAAAAAATAATAATAATATTGATTTATAGATTATTGTCTTACTTCTTTCTATTCAAAAAACAAAAAAAGTATTATTGTGTAATTTAGATCGATGCATGTTTTGTGCATGAGATCTGAGTCTTGAACTTTATGAGGATAAGATCTTACGCAACAACAACAACAAGTTAAAAAAAACCCCAACCGCAATAAACAATAGTAATGAAGTAAATAATAATAAAAATAAAATAAGGGGTATATGGTTTTAAGCTTCTTTCAAATTCCTGAAACCTGATTATGGAATACCAACTGTATAACTGTTCTCCCAATCTATATTTTTGGCTGTATACACAGGGTTCGAGATATTTTTAATTAGTTTACAACACCTGAGATTTTTTTTGTATTTTTATATTTTTATATTTTTATATTTTCGATTTTTTGTAAAAATTTAACAACACGTATTAATAAATAATAACAAAAAACCAAAAAACAACAACAACATGACCAGTAAAGCGTTAATTTTAGTCGGCGGCGGCACACGAGGCACACGGTTCAGACCATTGAGTTTAGACATTCCAAAAGTTTTGTTTCCAGTAGCTGGCAAACCATTGTTATCTCATGCCATTGATAGTGTTGCCACAGTTGATTCAGTGAACGAGATTATTTTGGTTGGGTTCTATGAAGACCATGTTTTTAAAGACTTCATTAACGAAACTCACAAACAATACCCAAACTTGACAATCAAATATTTACGTGAATACAAGGCGATGGGTACTGCTGGTGGGTTATACCATTTCCGAGACGTTATTTTGAAAGGCAATCCAGAAAAGTTTTTTGTCATACATGCAGATGTTATTAACAGTTTCCCATTGGAAGAAATGAACAAATTGTTTGATGATAAAAAGGCAAAGGCGGTTATTTTGGGTACTAGAGTTCCTGAAAAAATTGCCTCAAATTTTGGTGCCATTATTGCCGATGAAAACAAAAAAGTTATTCATTATGTTGAAAAACCGGATTCGCATTTAAGTACTTTGATTAATGGTGGTGTTTATGTATTTGATCAATCATTGTTTGATATTATTGCCCACGCCAAAACACAGCGAGAAGAATTTTTGCGAAATAATTATTACGGTGAAAACGTTGATGAAGATGTTTTGCGGTTAGAGCAAGACGTTTTGGTGCCATTATCTGATACCAGTGACTTTTATGTCTATGAAACTAAAGATTTCTGGAGACAGGTTAAGGAAGCCGGTAGTGCAGTCAAGGCCAACTCTTTATACTTGAACCAACTTTTCCAGTCAAACCCTAGTGCCACCGCCACACCATCTGCCAACGTTGTGCCACCAGTTTATATTGATGCGTCTGCTAAAGTTGACCCAGAAGCCAAATTGGGTCCAGATGTATCTATTGGTGCTAATGTTAAAATCGGTAAAGGTGTACGGATCAAGGATTCTGTAGTTTTGGATAATGTTGAAGTTAAACATGATGCATGTATCTTGCATTCCATTTTATCTGAAGATGTTAAAGTCGGTGCTTGGGCGCGAATCGAAGGTTCTCCAACTGATAAAGATGACTATACTTCTTCCACTGTCAAGGACGGAATTAGAGTTCAAACTGTTAGTATTTTAGCCAAGAATGTGATTGTCGCTGATGAAGTTCTTGTCAAAAACTCTGTCGTTTTACCACATAAGGAAATCAAAAACGATGTCAAGAATGAAATCTTAATGTAGAAAATAACAAGCAAAAAAGAATAAAATACTCAAAAAATAAAAAAAATTAACGCCATTAGATTGATGCAAAATACATAAAAAATAAAAATATATATACAAATTTTGTTTACCCGCTTTGTATTAGGTATGAATATAATTAGGGAGCCAGTGGTGCTTCAGGGATCTGTGGTTGTACTGGCTTAGCACCATAAGCCATCCATCTCTGCATAGCAATACCTACACCTTCAAACACCCCCAAAACACAAGCACAAGTGATGGCACTATTTCTAACATGTTTCCACCCACCTCTGATTGCCAAACTACCACCAACAAAGAACCCAGCAATGATCGAGTTGAATGGATCTTCCACCTGTCGAACCGATTTAACTGCACAATCAAACGTACTAAACAACCCACCCCAAACACCAAAATTACCACCTACAGTTGGTGCTCTCATTTTAATAGCAGAAATGGCACCTACTCGTCGTTCCCCGATTGGCGAGTTTCGAAACCCTTTGATACCGTGCCACACTGTACCCCCGATAACACCCATGGAAAACGCACCGCCAAAATCGTTCAAAATCACGATTGGACATGGATCTCGTGTATGGTCACCCATTGTTATTAATGTATTGTGTTGGTTAAATAAATTAAAATAATAAAAATAAAAAAAGTTGGTAAAGTATGTGTTGGGTGAAAAAAAAAAAAAATATATATATAAAATAAAATAAAATAAAAAAAAAAAAGTTTTGATTGGGATTAAAAAAAAAAATTATATGAAATTTTTCAAAATTTTTAAAATAATTTCAGCCGCCACTCGTCGACCGTTAAACTTCTATATGTGGTGACTGATTTTGAGGATGAGACAACTGCCCGCCTTCCCCCCTCGGCTGAAATGGTCCCGACCTCACACCGGACTACAGAATTTTGGTTATCATTTTTTCATTAATCGTTTTCAACTATCACGTTTATACGGGTACAAGTTTTGGTGTGTTTTTTATTTATTCTATATGGTCTGCGATAAAAACTTTCAATAGTATCAAGCCAGCTTTATAAAAAAGTTGAACCATGTTGTTGTCGTCTTGACTATATAAGTTAACCGTTGGGATCACGTCCGTATATTTGGCTGATTTCTTTTCTATATATACTTCAGCCGTATCATGAGCCTTTTTCCGCCGCATCACCTCAGAATTTCAAATTTTCAAAACATGTTACCCAACATTTGGTATTTTTTTCTTTTCATGATGATTTAATAAGATTAAAAAAAAAAAAAACAAAAAAAAAAAAAGATTAGTTCAGTTTCAAGTATCTATAACGAGTGTTAGTTTTTACTATTATTATAATATCTAGCTATTATTATATAATCTTTGTACAAGCCTATATTAATTAAACAAGCTCATAATTTCTGTGATGGACAACTTGTTGGCGTTTGTGGTGCCGCCACCATTTATAACATCAGACGCTAGTTTACGTTTCTTATCCTGCATTTTGACGATATTTTCCTCAATCGTATTCTTCACAATCAATTCATAAACATCAACTGCATTTTCTTGACCAATTCGATGAACTCGATCAATGGCTTGTTCGGGAATCATGGGGTTCCACCACGGATCGTTCAGAATAACTCGACTAGCACAGGTTAAATTTAACCCCAAAGCACCACACTTCAATGAACATAGCAACACAATAGTATCTGGATCATTTCGCAATTGATTCAATGATTTTTCTCTCGCTTTGTTGTCCATTGACCCGTCGTATCTGGCAAACTTGATCCCAGCTTTTTTGAAACATGGTTCAATCAAGTCCAACATTGACGTGAATTGACTGAAAACAATAGTTTTCCGTTCCGGTTCACTGTTAATAATTCGAATCATTTCTTTAATTTTAGTGCTGGTACCGTGGTTAGATCCATCTTCTTCTTGTTCCTCAAGCCCCAATTCACTCAAAACATCTTTTTTGATATCCAAACCGCCCAACAAATCCGCCAAACCATCTGCATCATTAGGCTTTTCCTTATCATTAACAGAAGTTTTCACTGATGTTGTATCATCTTGTGTGAAATTAGCATGAACCAATTCATGATGACAACAAGCTTGTCGAAGTCGTAATAATAATAACAACGCAGTCAATGAATTGACATGTTTGTCCTGTGATGCATAGCTCCGCAGTTTATTACCAACTTTATCTTGCAATGGTTGGTAAATATTTAGTTCCTGTTCACTAAAATCAATGATTCGTTTATGAATCCTCCGTTCTGGTAGCTTCATGCCGCTTTTACCCAACACATCTTTAGTTCTTCGTAACATTATTAGTGATAAAAATGCATGTAATCTTTTGGTTACTAATTGAGGCGTTTTTGCCCCTTTCAAAGGTTGATCTATCTGTCTGTTCCATTCTTTTAATTCATTTAATGGCTTTATTTCCAAAAACTTGAATAGTGAATATAACTCCGATACTTGGTTTTGAATAGGAGTACCAGTCAAACATAATCGATACTTCCCCTGTAATGAAAAACACGCAATGGCCATTTTAGATTTGGAGTTTTTAATAGTATGTGCTTCATCCAAAATAATTCTCCACCACTTGACTTTAAATAATGGTCCAAATGATTCATTTTCGGATGAACAGAGATTAAAAGTTGTCACCACTACATCATATTTTTCCAACTCTTTGTCGCTTTTTGTTCGATTAGGTCCATGGTGAACATATACTGATAATGATGGTGCCTTTGACTGAATTTCTCCGGCCCATTGATGAACTAATGCCAATGGTGCCACTACCAACGTACCCTTGGAATAGTCTTCATTATCTTTTTTTATATATTTATTTGAAATAATTAATGCCATCGATTGAATAGTTTTACCCAACCCCATGTCATCACATAACATGCCACCTTGACTTTTGGCTTTTTCCAGTTCTTTCAAAAACGCCAATCCTCTTACTTGATGAGGCATCAAATCAACCTCCAACCCATCAACTTTTTCAACCAACTCCAAATCTTTTCCAAGCGCATCAAACCCGTCTACCAAATCTTGGAACGCTTTAACTGAGCTTGGGGAATCGACGACGTTATTGGACTTGTTAGAATACGGCTGCGGCTGCCATTGTGGAATTCCAACATGTTGTACAGGTTCCTTTAAATAATCCATATTCTTTTCGGGAGATTGGAATGGTACTGCAGTTCTCAATGCATTGATATCGATTTTTTGACCCCATTGGCGTGATTTCGGCGTTCGCGGTTCTAAAAACGATCCTTTATTCGTATCAAACGATTTCACAGGGCCGTTGAAAGTTTTCGATGGACTGGCATGATGTTTAGCTGGAGTTTCATTATTCTGATTCGGTTTGCTTCGAGGATGTAGAAAAATATTAGTTTCATTTTTTTTATTTCGTTGTGAATCAGTTCTTTGCTGAAGCTGTGAAAAGAAACCTTTGGGCTGAGTATTTCCAAATTCATTTTTATTGTTAATATTTTTGGAATTGTTTGTCTTGTGATGGCTATTCGGTGAATTTCCAGATTCATTTTTATTGTTAATATTTTTGGAATTGTTGTGATGGCGATTCGGTGAATTTCCAAATCCAGTTTTATTGTTAATATTTTTGGAATTGTTTGTATTGTGATGATTATTCGGAGAATTTCCAAATCCAGTTTTATTATTAATATTTTTGGGATTGTTTGTATTGTGATGATTATTCGGTGAATTTCCAAATTTAGTTTTGTTATTAATATTTTCGGAATTGCTTGTCTTGTGTTGGTTATTCGGTGAATTTCCAAATTTAGTTTTACTATTAATATTGAAATTGTTTGTCTTGTGTTGGTTATTCGGTGAATTTGGTTTATTACCTGGATGGATGATTTTCCACTTTTCCGACGAATAAGCTTCATCACCCTTCTTACCGGGAAACAGTTGACGGCTTGTATCACCTTCCTTATCCACTTCTTTAACCCCGCCACCAATCACACGCTTAATATCATCATCACTGTCGCTATCTCCACCACTACTACTACTACTATCTTCGCTGTCGCTATCTCTAATAACCCTTGCACTGCGAGATTTGTCTCTATAATTGTTATTAACTGTATTGGTTGATGGTGCAGACAGTCGAGCCATTCTATTTTTCTATTCTAGTAACGAGTGTAAAGTATGAAAGAAGAAATCAACTATTTTTTCTAGCGTAGTTTAAAATATGGAAATTTTTTTTATTTTTTTTTTGTGTACGCGTGGTTAGACCTTTGCCCACGTTTTTGTTTTGATTTTTTTGTGGCACTAAATTCTCCGTTGTTACAACAACCGACGTGTTACACACTTGCATTTAGGTTTAATTATATTTTAGGTTTATTGTTTAGTAGGAAGTAAGCTTACATAATACTGCAAGGCACCAAAATATAATTTTGAACATTAATTAAATGAATAATATTATCTTATATGGAGTATTTGAGTTTTTAAATTTAGAAATAAAGCTTATAAGAGACATAGAGTTAATAGTAGTAGCTAGTTGGAATGGATGGCTGTACAAACTAGGTTAGATTCAAACTATCAATTGTTTTAACGTAGAAATTTATCGCTTATCATTGTGAAGAAGGCGACAAGGATCTGAATAAAAAAAAACGTATAGATAGATCAGCTAGTTAAAAAACTAGATTTTTAGTCAAACATTATATTAACTAGGTTGTATTGGTTGATATATAACCTGAGTTGGTGGGTGATGGGTTTTGGGATTGGAAAATCTAGTTAAATTGTGAAAAAGATCTAATATAATTGTAACGGCTAATTTAAAGATTATAGGGATTCAATATGGGGAGAAAGGGGACAGGAATGTTCTGATACTAAGGGTTGTCTAGTTTGAAGTACTTGAAATCTCCATGATGAGTTTAGTATATAAACGAGTTCAAATTCTTGAAATTGATAATCAATCTTTTGGAAATTAACTCGAAAAATTAAGAAAAAAAAAAAAAAAAAAAAAACAACAAAATTTTGAACGCTAGTTTGCAAACGAAGCGTCGATAGCTATAAGATGCGCAACACACACAGTACAAGCACCAATAAGTTTAGTGATACATATAACGAGAAAGCTGAAAACAATAACGACCACCTTGAAGCTTGGTCTCGGTGCTTGTCCGCTCAAAGTCATACACCACCTACTACTATAAACGATTATCGTGAATATCGAGTACCAACTCCAAAGGCAGCGTTTCAACTGACGCCCCAAGAGTTCCGACAACAACAATGGTATCATCAACAGTACCAACAGCGACAAGATCTCGATTCCAAAAAAAAACTCAACTCCTCGCCTGACACTATGATTATTGAGAGCTGTCCTACACCAGATGTGGTATTTTCCGATGAGGAGGTTTATGATGGAGATCAATCACAGTTTGTTGCTAGTGATGATGATTACTCTAACGGTTCAATGTTTAAAAAAGGCGTGGCGAGGGTTTTATGCTATCAAGCGCCTATAAATCAGAGATTTTATATTGATGAGAGTGTGTTTTATGATACAAGTGAGGATGAGTTACAAAACCCAGGTGGTAGTGAATTATACAATACTCCGTGTGTTAGTAGAGTGGGGGGATTCAAGTATCAACAGAATCAAGGCAATAGGAAGCGGGGAAGATTAGATATGTCTTTTACCGATTGTGATCAATATAAAAGGGCGAAAAATAATGATTCCGATTTCGAAGGCGCGATGGCGCCTATAGGAGTAAAACTCGACATGGCGTTTAATAATTTCAGTACCAATAGTTCTGAAAGTACCAAAGTGGTTGATTTGATTTAGCTGAAATATACCAAAAACCATGTGCTATTCTATTTTTTATCTTTTAAAACATAATAAATTGGACCTTCAGCATCTATAAATCCTGCTAATCATGATTTTGCTATTATATATTATTTACATTTTTCAAAAATTATCACAAGTTTTCGCTGCCGCACACACAGTGGCGCCGCATCATTGTTATAGTAGGACAATGCACAGCTTTAGCAAATACTGGTATTGCTGGATAAAGCGGACAATAGGTTTTTCAAACCGGGGCCCCGGCAGTTATCAAGTTTTACTAGTCTAGTTTAATTTTATGACTCTGCGATATGCGAGACCAGGTATGGAAGTTAATACAACGGGACAATATTAGCAATTGATTGGACTTCCAGAAAGCAGTACAAATTCGTTTCAATTTAATAACTTTTGAACAGTTTTGTTTTAAACCAAAAAGTAGTTCAAAGCAGCTTAACGCACCATTTTTGTATACCATAAGCCGTCTTTGATTATATATGTTTTTTATTATTACTACTAATAATATAACAATTGAGTGCAGATCTTCGCGAGACTTAAAATTACTCCCGGGTGGGGTGGTTCCGAATTCCGTAGAAATTGACGCTGTTGGGTTAACCTCCATTTAATCAGGTGACTGATACAGTTAGAACATGGTTATCCATATGATATTGTAGATTATTGAAAAATCCTATCGCTTCCCTTTGATTTAAGGATATTGTAGTTTATTATATTTCTATTCAGCTCTATTTTGATTAAAATAAAATATTAACCGGTTGTATTGTGCTAGTAATTAAATAGATAAAAACTTGGTTCATTATAAAATATATCTTCTGATGGCCGGCGATGCTACGGTGGACTATTCTTATAACGATACCTCGCCATGCATATTAAATAAGCAAAAAAAAAAAAAAAAAAAACCGGTCAGATTTTCTCGTATTTAGACAGTCTCTTTACATAATAAACCTACTTAATATCACTATTAATAGACATCCTGCTAATATATTGATCTTAAGTCTAAACTTACTTTATTAAAAGTTCGTCTAAACGGTGCCGATAACTTTTTTTTTCGGTTAATTCTATAGGGGGTGATATATCTTTTTATGCCACAACCATACTAATTATAACATTAACATTCGTATTTTGGCAACCGGTTATAATCTCCCCGCGTCCCCCATTCCTACACATGACAATATTCTAAAGATGTACTAGATCGTATTCATCAGATATATAATTAAAATGTGGTTCTTATAATATAGCCCACTGAAAGACTATTAATGCACCACCTACTATACATGCTGCACTCTTATTTTACCCCGCATTTTTTATTATTTTTGTTTTCTTTCAGCCTTGTTGTTTCATTTTTTTTTCTCTTTCACTGAACGGATCCGCGGCCCACCGATAGAATCTGATTACCCACATATATCTGATAAGCTTACCAAAAATATCTGATAAAATAAACAAAATGCAACGCACCTTGTGAACTGGGTACGACTTAGGCGGATCGTAGTTTACAACCATTTTTTCGCTTGTATTTCCCATTGCGGTGCTTCCCTTTACCCCGTCTCTTAAATACTAATCCCCCGAGTTTAGGGTTTTTCCGAATGTCTATCATGCCAGCGGGCAAGATTTTTTTTTTTAAATTGGAATTACTTTTTATTTTTAGAAGAATTAACTTTAATGCACTGGGATCTTGCCCGTTGAGACAGAACATTAACAAAAATAAAAATTAACAAAAAAAGCTTTTTAGAGGGGGCTAAGTTATTAATAAGTTGTTTATCACGGCTACTACAAACTAATGGCTTTGCGGTAACTTATGGATGCACTCGATTTGATAGCTATAGCTTAGTGTTGGCTAAATTTGTGTATAAACTTACGAGGAGGTTAGTGCGTTATCACTGACCACTTCTTATTGAGCTGTTTTTTTGGTAAACGCCTAGAAGTTTTGGAGCGCTGTGATAATGATTTTAAGGGTAGCTGATCACTACGAGAGGTTTTCAAATCGTAGAGCTCCACAGGGATCATCCGGTATGAGCGATTGATTGAGTATATACATATACTTAATCTCTTAAACTATACCCTTACAATCAGGAACTTGTGTTAAACAATTATTGACCTCTGAGTGGAATATAACGATACAATACTGTATAATCCAATGGGGAATGATTAACTTAAACCTGGTTAGTAGGGTGTTCCGCACGTTTGTCTATTGTATTAATTAAATATCTTACTTTGTACATATAAGCTTAATAATCTTGAACATTTGTGGCTTTCAATTAATGTTTTAGAGTAAAATAAAAAAAAAAAAAAAATGTAATGAGGGATCGTCGAGATTTTGGTAGTTATTGGAATCTCAACCCGCATGTTATTTATTGAATTTATGGAATGTCGTTTCATTGATAACTAGACTCCCCGAAATAAAGTAACTATGGAAATAACTTTAGGCGGCCTATGGAAACCAATCATGAATTCAGTTGATATCTTGACGCGTTAATTGACGAATTGATAAGTTTTATTTACAGACTAGCTGAGCTAGAAATTCTTGCATTTCAGTACATTTACGGGGGCTCCCACCGAACCTAAATATAGCAAGGTTTAAACCCATGGGCTAACTACCCGTTTATGCATGCGTGCATTAAGCTAATTTAAACCCAGCCAAACAGCGATCAAAACCAGTTCATTTGCCTGTTGTTTGATAGATACCAAAAACGCATCGAGCCCCCTCAAATTTATTAATACACATTTTCCACAATAACTGAGTCGATCCGCAGTACAGCTTAAGCAGATTAATGTTTTGTCTTAAAAATCCGATGGCTGCGAGTTCACACTTTAAGACCTCTCCTTACCTGCATGCAGCTATAGTTACCTGGCTGGGCTGAGAGGTTGCATAATTCACGCACCTTTGTTCTTTTAATTAATAAAACCAGTCGGCCAAAATGTTTCAATTTTTCGAGCTGACAATTATTAAAAAAAAAAAAAGCTTAACTTGAATTAGATTGTGGGTGAAAAAAAACAAAAAACAAAAAAAAAAACAACAACAACAAAATAAAAAAATCAACTAAAGAGGAGCAAAAAAACTATTTACCCCGACTTTCACCGTAAGCATTAATTTTTATTAGGAATTGACGGGACAATTTCTTCTCTTTCTTTATCATAATTACCATTACCAAGGATTTTTTGCTCAATTTTTAAAATCGAAATATGAATATTGAAAAGTTTTCAGATCTTATTATCATCGCTCTAGTTTAGATGATAAAATAACTGGTGGCCATCATGATTGCAAACGAATTTTTTTTTTTTTTTTTTTTT
>JAJLUN010000009.1:0-60091 GCA_030564365.1 Blastobotrys arbuscula | reverse complement strand
TCTCAATTACCTGGAAAATCTTGGTCTGTTTTTCAGCATGGGAGAAATCGCAAGATTTAATGAGGAAAAAAAACAACAAACAAAAAATTTTTACTGAATAAAAACCGATCGTTTCCGAGAAAGTAGTGTCGAAATAATTCAATAATAATTTGCGACAAAGTGTGGACTGAACGCTGAAAAACAAAATGCCCCTCTTTTTTTATATAAGCGTGCGCAGTTGCAACATGATCAGACTGACACACACCGTATAAACTGTAGAATTCTTAGATTTTTGGGATTAAAATGTCACGGACTGATACTATCCATACGTGTTATATATGAGCAAGTAACTTTACACTCAGCTAAACATTTAGGTTCGCGGGGGCTATTGAAAGTATAGCGCTGTGGTTGCATCTGATGTTGTAACCTGGTCCAAAATTATCGGTTGTTGCTTTTATGTCAATAAGTGCTTTGCTAGTTGCTACCGCGTTCTAACATTATTGTTGTTAAGTATCCAGTAAATTTTATCTTCATATACAAGCAATCAATAACAATCAAGTAGATATTGAACCTACAAAAATGGTAAAGTAGGGGAAAAATAATTTAATTTTCAATCAGTTTAGCGCTCACGTCGTTATCTATTTTTTGCACCGCACAACTCGAGGCTGAAAAAAAAAGAGGTGATGTGAATCTAGCAGGTAACACTGTCAACTGCTGCTCCACCTTTTGAGCAAAAAATAAAATCAATCAACCAAAGACACGAGATTGATAAGTCAGCTACACACACCTTACAGCAGGAATTTTTTTAATATTAATGAGACAGTACGCGTCTACTGTTTATTTTCTCCTACAAATCCAAAAAAAAAAAAAAAACCGATCGCACACAATTCACAGTGGTTCGTTTTTTCGCGCCTGTACTAAGCTTATCGATGTTTCTTAATCCCATACAGGTCAAAATCTTAAGATGTTTCAATGATTATCAAGGCCTGAAGAAGCAAAACATCAATTAATTTGCTGAAGCTTATAAGTTGTATATGAGGTGATGAGTGGTGATCGATAAAGTAAACAGGCCCAGACAAGATGTATGTTTCAGAATTTTTGGTGGTCTTATAATATTAATCATAACTATGATCATCGGTATAAATTCAGCTTCATTTGATCCAAAAAGCTGTCGGGTTTGGGTTTTTACAACAACTTTTTGTCGGTATCGTAGCTTTTTAAAGGGTGAGGTTTTCAACTTTTGTGAAGAATATTGTTATTGCTTAATGCTTTTTAGGAAATCAAACCGTTAATTATAATAACTGCATTGAACTTTTTATAATAATCATCATCACGACCAGTTGCGGTTTCATTTGGTATCTTAATTAAGTTTCATAATTGTTTATAATTTTGATTTTATATATATTGACCGAAATTTTTTCATGCTTATAAGCTTATATCTCCAATTACTATTGCAACACCATGATACATTAAAGTAAAGAAGGATTTGTAAAAAAAGATGTTAATTATGTAAGCTACAAGTATGTATGCAAGCAAGCGAGTTGGGGTACTCGCATACTAACGGTTAATCGCTGCATAATCATATATTTATAAGCTGTGACTCAACTCAGCCTTCATTTCAATGACCAGGGTCTAGAACCATTTACTCCGCGGCGACTATTAATTGTTTGAAATATCCATCTCTGGTGCTGGATTTATTCAAGCCTATTTACTTCCCCCAGTTTTTACCATATTTATAATCGATCATTGTTGTTGACACTGCACTGTATGCTCCCAATGACTCAGCAGCCGTGGACGAACACAGGCCTAAAATTACCCAAAGCATATACCAGATGATTTGATCTGGGAATATTGCCATTAGTGCTCCTAGTATAATTACCACAAAATAATAATGCTAGGATTACGTATAGCATATGAATCTATTTACTAAAATTATTTGATCAATAAAAATATATCCATATTCTTTCTAACAAAAATTTTTAGTTATTTAAAAATCCAAAAGGTGGGGGAGAGAGGAATAAAAACAAGTCCCATATTTATAACTTTCTTGAAATGTTAAAAAAAAAAAAAATGTAGTCAATTATAAGCCGGGCATACAATACAATTACCCTGTTTTATTTGATAAAACAATCCTTCGTGTAAAAATAAGCATCGATGATATATATAATTCTGGCACGCTACACATAATCGCAAGTTGTGTAACACCAAGAATGGTTTCTGAACTGAATTCTCAATTGATATATTTACATCAACTAAGCACAAGAGAGAGTCGAAATGGAGTTATAATACGAGTATTTCTCTTATATATAAGATAACGTTTGTAAAGCTAAAATCTAAAAGTATACTGGAATCAAGTTAGCATGCCGGAGCGTATCGGAGGATCGGGTGGATCTGTCCGATACACAAGTGTAAGATGGTAACACTTTTTTTTCTCTTTAACGTCTGGAATCTCCGATGCTTGATAATACGATTTTTCTGTTTTTTTTTAAGTAGTGAATTTTTTTAATTACTTTATGGATTTATCTATCATCATACAAAATTTTTTTTTTTAGCCCCCCATTTTTGGTAACTGATTAGCAAAAGAAAGTCATGTTTTAAGCTGTGAATCCTGGTAACAGAACGCGAAGCGTCAGATCTTTGTTTTTATTAATCAGATTATTTTTTTGACCTGCGATGCGGTAATGTTGCTGAAGTTTATCAAGGGTCGATTTCCAAATTCGTTCCTTTGTGCATAAAGATGCTGCAGATTAATGCAGCTAATTTTTATTTATTTTAGCTTATAGATTGCAGGGTTACAGGCTTAATAGATGACTGATCCGATCTTTTTGCCAACACTGACAAGGCTGAATATTGATCAACGGTTTGTACAGTTGTTTACTAATTTGCGTAAGACTTTAGATTTACCCAGCAGCTTATACATCGGATTGTGGTAATATCTTTGTGTCGAAATTAATTGAGGAGGGGGGTTGAGTGAGGGGGTGGGAGGCAAAAGACAAAAGTATAATGCTGACCAAACGGATAAACTTATGTCAAGCATAGCATAGTAGTACTTAAATTTTCATGTTGCATACCCATTTAAGCACTTCCCCATAAATCTTTTGGTTGCATCGCACAGATGGAATAAACCAAGCATTTTGTTGTTTTTAAAAAAAGGGTATTGCCCGTTCTGAAAGCTCACTGTTACTGCCCGTGTGGTGGTGGTGGACCTATTATGAATTTTTTTTACAACCAGCCAGATAGTATTCACCTTTTTTCGAATCTGTGTGTACTCAGTTGGGGGTTTTAATTCTGATCACTCAGTCAATTTTTTTTCTTTCAATCAATCAGTGTGTTCAGATCTTGCAGGGTATGATCTGCTAGATCACTGAACAGGAAGAAATGCACCTGAGATTGTGCTCAAGCGTTCGCAGGCGAGGAAAAACAAAAACAAAAACAATTTTTTTTGTTTGGTTTTGTTTTATTTATTTATTACGGTTATAGCAGGTACGGTACCGCAAAGCCAGCAATTTTTTTTTTTTTTTTTTTGTATGTACAACATTGTTAGTAATATCTGGTATACAGGACCCTGGTTATACGATACGATCATATCATTAAAAAAAGATTCCTATATCTAGATCTTCAACTACACCCCGTCCTCATGGTATTAAAAAAAGTAGGCTGTACAAAAGATTGGGTGAAGCTTTTATTGTGTGTATTACTTTCGGACTCTGGATTCCGTGCTATATTTTTAAACGCCCCTCCTCTTCTCTTATACTTATACCTGCTTATAATGACTCGCAGCCATGTCCGTCACCTGTCCAACATGCATATAAAAGTTTTAGCATTAAGCAACTTAAGTTTATAACCTGCCACCAAACAACGGATATTTTTACTAATAAAAATATAGTACAACCATGGCATCTGATGGTGTAACTTAAGTAATAAACAATAGATTACAAAGAAATTTTTTTTTTTTTTACTTAACAAGCATCTTTATGAAGGTGATTATTTTATTCACATTTGTGACTTGAGCCATTCGTAGGTAAATCATTTTCTATTCAAATAATTAATTAATATCATTGCCACCATTCTTTGTAAGCTAAAATGTACCTCCTCCCCAATTAATCAATTATTTATTCAATTATCGCGAAAAATAATACAAGGTTACCATATATATTCTACTATAAAATTTTCATTCAAAATGTTGAACCTCTTTTTCTTTTCTTTTTCTTTTCCTCTTCTTTCCACAATGCGTTAACGGGCAACCTTTTATTGGCAAAATTGGCCTTTTCAAAATTTCTTTATTACTGAATTCGCCTGTTTTTTACGTGTACTTTCAAAACACAATTTGTTTTTTTATTAATTGGGACATTAATTTTTTTCTTTCCATGCAAGACATTTTGTGGTTTTTCAAAAGCCTCATTTCGTGTGGTTTTTTTTTTTTCGTTTCTTTTCTTGTGTAAAAAAATTTCTTTTGTGCTATTAATCATCCATTACGGTTTTGGCCGTCCTCCCGTCTTTTAGACTCTTTTGACTTTTGACTATCACCAAAAAAATACCACCATAAAACACGTTATGGTGATTAAAAAATTAATTTTATGACTTTTGAACTGAGAAGGGGTTAGTCACTTATAATATTTCTTTTTGAATTTTGAAAGTTTCCAAAGTAAACAAGCCACTAGTTTTTTTTTTTTTTTTTTTTCTACCAAATGTATTAATCAGCCGTATTATATACTAATTATAAGAATTAATAAGAAATCATTCTAAAATTTCTAGACTAATCTTTATACAAGTTGATGCAATAGACAACAAGCTTACCAATTATATCATCAAACAGTGTACTAAAAGAATCCAACATTACTTTACTAATCATGATTTGTCCAACAGTAGAGATGCCTGCTATTGACATTTATCAAATAAAAAAAAAAAAGTGGCCAAAAAGTTTGATATTTCAAAGTTATTTTTACAGTTCAGTTCATCAAAGACCTGTAACTGGTTAACGAAGTTTATCAAAAAAAAATTTTTTTTTAATCCTTAGCCCACTTTCAACCCAATTTTCCGCACTGTGAAAAGAAAAGAAAAAAAAAAAAAAAGATACCTCCGACGGGCTACTTTATAAACTGCAAAAATAAAGCGATTTAATGTTCATTTTTGGGGGTTTGAAAAGAAACGTTTCGTTACAAGTAGTTAAAACGTTATTCAAGCATATCAGAATTTGGTTGCTTGCTGCACTTTTAAAGTCCCCAAATGTAAACACTAAATTTACGAATTCTGAACTAACCTCTAAACTTCACAAGCTAGCTACTGGTGATGAGCATTTGAGTATTAAAAAGAAAAGTCCTTCAATAAAAAAAAGAAAAATTATAACCATGCAGGAAAACTTAAACCAGTTTAAAAAATATACAGATGTAAGCTTGATCAACTTTCCTCCCCCCCCCCCCCCCTCGCCTCGTGCATATGTAAAAAAAAGAAAAAAGAATTTCTTTTTTATTTTTTTTTAAATAAGAGCTTTTCTTTTTATTTTATTCTAATAGAAATTCTAAAAAAAAAAAAATAATGAACCATCGTGATTAAATATATAAAAAAAAAAAGCTATCAAATATAAAAAAGCTGCTATACGCTCTAAAATTTTTTTTTGTTTTTATTTTTTTTTAATTCTTCATTGGCATGGATTTTTTAAACACTACTACTTACTTATTATCCTATTACTTCTACTACAATAACGAGTGAAATGAACAACACTATTTCTCTACCAACATATGATGTTGGATCGTCAGTTAGATCAGTCACCGCCATTCCAACTAGAGGTAGCAACTGTATGGCGGTTGAAATTGATCAAGATTTTAACAAAGTTTTCAACAGAGGTGAAGCTATCACTGGCCGGGTCAGGTTTGCTCCATCTCAGGATACCGAGTTTGATCGGTTATTGATTGATTTACAAGCAACTGAAACCGTGATTCGAGGTGAAATGCATGATTCGTCGTTGGTCAAATCAATGTCGATTGCACGACATAAAGTTCAACCAGAAGCATATCCACAAGATTATATTTTCAAAAGAGGATACGAATATACTTTTACATTTTCGTTAATTGTTCCACATTTATTCAGCCAGGATCATTGCTCAACAAAATTACCATTGCATTATCAACTACCACCGTCAATTGGATGTCCATTGGATTCTATCAACAATGACCAAGTTTCTTTGACTGAAGTTGGTGATCGATCCATGAGTTTTAGTTATCGAATTAGAGCAAGAGTTACAAAACCAATTATTGGTACAAAGATTCCAATTATCAGTCAGTGTGCTAAATATGTCAAAGTTATGCCTTCTTATCCAGCAATTCAATTAGAACCAAGTGAATTCAAGAAACAATCTCAATTAAAACAGGGATTATTAAAACGAATGACTAAAGGTGAATTGGAAATTTCTTGTCGAAATACTCCCACTTTTCATATCAATGATGGCCATCGGTACAAATTGACTTTGGACATGTTGTACAGAGGTCCCGCCAATAATGATTTCAAACCACCATCTATTAAACAATTGGTTTACAAATTGAACGCTATCACTACTTCAAGTACTTCTTCATTATCTTATTATCCACAAGCAAATGATCCAGCAGTTCATTCTCATAAGGATTCTTATGAAACTCAAATGACGGTCATCAATAGTCCAACCAACTGGAAAGTTCAAACTTCAAAAGTGACTGGCAAACAAGAATGTTTGTGTTCAGTGGAAGTTTTACTGTCTTTGCCAAAAATCAAGTCTAAACTTGTTCCATCATTTTTTTCAAGCCTAAGCTCACGTCAGTATAATCATTCCTTTATTTTGGAATTTAACAGTGGATTTTCGTCAATTCATTTCACTCTACCAGTTGTCATTGCTCGAGATCAACGATTAAATTTGTTGGGCATGGCTCACGATTCTGATGAAATGATTGATCCAGTGCCTGTATATGAACCATACGGTAGATCTGAGCATATCACTTTGGAACGAGGTGTTGAACAACTGCGGAACGACCCAATAACCATCCTCAACAAACGAGCTCCTCTTATTAGAGGACTTAGTTATTAAGAATACCTAACCTTTATTATTTTGCATATTGGTATTTGTCTATTTATTTATTTATGAAGTTATGAATTTAGTTTTATGATTATCCCCTTTTTTAATAATTAATTTTAATATTTGATACTTGTTTTTCATTCTAGTTTATTTCACTCTGTAGCTTGAAATTTTTTTTTTCTAGTTTATTTCACTCTGTAGCTTGAAATTTTTTTTTTCTAGTTTATTTCACTCTGTAGCTTGAAATTGGTTTTTTTTTTTTTTTTTTTTCACAAAAAAATTCGAAAGATAGACAAAGAATGTCTTGGATCTGGGATTAACTAAAACTTTAACTATTTTTAGCTGGAGGGTGCTCAAATTAACTCACATTTTTGCACCAAAGTTTCCGACCGTTGAAGGAGGTACAAGAAATCAAGCCCTGCAAATAATATTTATATATAAAATATGGTACCATAAAATTTTCTAATTAGGTTTCAAGTAATCTACATAATGTATAAATAAATAATAAAGCCAAAATCTTGCTTGGATTGTAATTTGGTCTACAAAAGTTCATTAATCGAATGTTTGTTTTGTTAATTTTATAAAACCAACCCCCCTCATTGGTCTCACATACTTTGATGTAATCCGAATGGGCTTGCTCAAAAAAAAACAAATAAGTAACACATTTCTGACATTTCAAACATAGAATAAGCGAATGCGGTTAAAATTGTTGTTATTATATTTTTATCCAGTTTATTGTATCATACTAGTATTTACTTCAGCATTGTTTTTGGAGAATTCAGCATCCAACATCCATGAACGGCACTGTCAAACCCTAGTTATCATCATCATCATGCAAATAAGCTCATCAAGAAGTTATAATATACATCTCACCCACATCTTTACTGTTTTTACATATGCAAGCTAATTCCCGATCACCACTGGTAAATTTTTCAATTTTTCATGCATGCAGGAAGCAAAACGAAAAAAAAAAAAAAAAAAAAGAAGGTTCGGAGTTCGGAGATCCTTATAAGGTTTTTTGAGTAGAACATGCTCATTATTGCTCTAAATTAAGCTTTTTATTGAATTTTTTTTTTTTTTTATGTGGGATCTTGGCCGG
This sequence comes from Blastobotrys arbuscula, assembly GCA_030564365.1. Classification (NCBI taxonomy): domain Eukaryota; kingdom Fungi; phylum Ascomycota; class Dipodascomycetes; order Dipodascales; family Trichomonascaceae; genus Blastobotrys; species Blastobotrys arbuscula. The sequence goes on along the minus strand of JAJLUN010000009.1, from coordinate 51,971 downwards.
GCGACGGTAAACCGTACGGCTAACCGGCCGCAACCTTTGCGGCTTTTTTTAAAAAAAAAAAAAAAGGCCTTGTCTACCTTCAAACTTGGTTTACAATGAACGGACGATATCTTCCGTTCAAAAAAAAAAAAAAGAAAAACATTGAGCACAAATTACATTAGAAATAGAACACATTCTTTTTCTAATAAAGGCCAAGAAGTTTGCATCCCACTGGCCGAGTTAAATTCTGACCACTTTTCGGACAACGTAAAAATTATTTCTTTGGGCTTTTGTAGTTGATGCCAGAGTTTTTTAAAAGATTGTAGACATTTAGGTTTCACCACATCACCTAGCGAAATAACATTTTTTTCATCTGCATGTTATAAAAGCACATTCTGTTTTTTTTTTTTTTTTTTTTTTTTTTTTTGGCTGGCAACTATACCATGCTTATTTACTGATTTGCATACATAAGTCCAAGCTCTAGGCCTACGTGTCGACCGCACGGCTGTGCATGCCTTGATCAATCGCAAACATGCTGCCAATTTAGTGTTATCTGATATCGCTAATTTTAACCCGTAGCATCCTGTAATACCTTCAAATGAAAGTTTTGCATCAATAAAGTACAATTCTTTGAAGTTCTAGCGGTTTGTTCTTACAAAAGCTACCTTTTAACATCTTTATGTGTGCATCTATAAGAATTCACAGGCGTGATAATTTTAGAAAAAAAATCCCCCCTCCTCCCCCCCCCTGCGCGCAATCCCCACTATATATAACAAAATGATTGCGCCAAAAAATTTGTTCACCACCACAATTTTTTTTTTTATTAATGCCTGGAACAGATTAACGTAATATCAAAACCATGTATGGCACTCCACTAATCAACTATGCCGAATCATCCAAAACAGATAAGCCCAGGTCAGTACGCTTCCACGGTGCTTGGAGTGGTGGGTTTTCAGCGGGTTACTACAACACGGTAGGATCAAAAGGAGGATGGACACCGAAAAGTTTCAGTACCACCAGGAAAGACACGACGAAGGTACGAGTCTCACAATCCCTAGAAGATGTAATGGATGAAGAGGATCGCATGGACCTAGAAGATAGGACAGAGCTAGAATTGTGTGATGCGTATGCGGATACTGATGCGATGGTGCGGTTGCTATCAGGTAAACAATCATTGGGACATGAGTTGGTGGATAAGTTGGGGTTTCTAAAGCAGAAAAGGGATCTGGATATTGATAAAGTTGGAAACACAAGTAAAAAAGTTGGTTTGGGAGGAGAAGTTCAATCGTTTGGAAAACGATCCAAGAAAAGAAGCAGACTAGCGTTGATTGATGATGATGAGGATGATGATAATGATGATGATGATGAACAAGCGGAGGAACTACCGAAATTAATAATAAGAAAGAAACGGGTGGGATCAAAACATCAGTTTGTTAAGAATAGCATTAAAGAGCGGAAAGGGGTGAGTAACGTGAAGTGTAGAGATGGGGTTTATACACTACCGGGGTTTGAATTGATGAATGAATCGCTGTTACCTCATGTTAAAATTCCTGAAATTGTAATACCAAAAGATTGGAAACGACAGGGAAAACCAAAGACACGAATAAGAAACAAGAGAAAATTTGAACAAAAAAAAGAACAAGAATATCAACATAATGATAATACTCAAAAAGTGATGAGTAGTGTCATGTCATCTATGTTTACTATTGGAAATGCAGATTTTATATCGACTAAAAACGAAACAGTGATGCGAGAAGTGGATTATCAGTTTGATCCATTGGTTTGTAAAAGGTTTGGTGTGGTGGTGGTGAAGAATGCCAAGACAGCCGCATCAGAAAAAGATGCCGCGGAGGATGCGGCGGTAGTTAGCGACGACGAAGGAATAAATATTGATAAGAATGAGATTTTGGAGTCTCAAAAGGCGCCGATTGAAATGTTCAATCTAGTATTTGGTGCTTCAAATGAACAAGATGAGGATGAACTATGATCCAATATTTTCTGGAAACAAACGTTGTTTTAAAGTATTCCAGCTACCACGATCATAAATATTATTAATCTGGCTGAACGAAGTCAATTGTTTCAAAACCAATTGATCCCGATCAATCCTTCGTAACTCTTCATCAGTCAAATCTCGGTTAAACTCGCCACCGGACAACTTTTGCAGAATAATTGATGGCTCATTTCGTTCATGACTTTGCAATCTTAATTGCTCGTTTAGATGGTCATAAAACACCACATCACCATCTTCAATACAATCACCGATATTTTCCCATTTCAAAGTCTCATTTGTTGTCACCCCCAAATAAACATACCTCATTTGTTCTAAAAAGAACGCCAACGCTACAAGTCCTAATGTAAAGCATAAAATCATTAAACAACCTGCTGTTTTATTTTTATCATTTTCAATAATCGCTTGTCCATATCTCATTGGCAACCACCCGTCAAACTTTGTAGATTCGTTACTAATAATCTTCCATGTCAATGCAAACCCATACCCTAATACAATAACGTTTTGCAACACAAAGAATAAAAACCATTTGGCATTAGAATACCCAACACAATTGTTTAACCAAATACAATGATGATCACAAACAGCGATGCAGCACCCACATGTGCTACAATGTTTAGACCGTGCTGGTTTTATTCTTCTACAAGTCGAACACTCACTATCTTTGAAAAATAAAATATTATCATAATCAAACATGTTCATCACCTTGTGATGACTATTTTTTGTAATAACTCCGGGATTTGAAAAAACCGCTAGCGGCGTGACAATATAAGGTAAACTAATCACCAAAGGAATAAACCATCCATGCCAGCTTTTATTATTATTATCAGTCACAATCCTGTCATAAACGTCAATCACAAAAAACCAAAAACACCCAGTCATTAATAAAATGTATCCGATCGGAATAGCCCACCTTAACGGTTTTTCTAACCGTTCATGCCAAATTTTTGACACTTTGCTTCGTGAAATAAATCCTTTTGATTCCAAATAAGTTGGGATTTGGCATAACCGAATCCGTAATCTAGCGACCCATGAGTCTCTTTTAATCAATTGTTAGTTTTTCGATTTCTTTTACATTAGGAAAGATCGTACTGGAATTGGGGAAGTTCACCAAACAGGGTTATCAACAAAAATAATGATAATCCCAAGATGCAGAATAACAAAATGTAAATGAGCATTTGTTATAAAATTTCGTGTGAACCGCACGCTCTAAGGAAAAAATAATAATAATCAAAAAAATTTCCACTACGAGCAAGTTCACAAGCACTCACGCACAACCTTATACCGAATTCTGTTGTCAAAATAAAGTGCAAGTACAAGTGAAAAAAAAAAAAAAAAAAAAAGGGTTTATTTTTAAGGGGCGTTTTCAAAAAAAATTTGTGTACACAATTTAAAGTAAAGAAAAAGCTATTTCGGTACATATTATTATATATGCGGGACCGCGCGCTTGTTAAAGAAGCTTAATAATAATAAAAAGTTAATTTTTCTTTCCAAACGGTTGCGTCTTCCCCTTTTTTTTTTTTTTTTTTTTTTTTTCCCTCCTTTTATATAATCCTTTTTCAACATTATTCAATATTCAATATTCAATATTCAACTTAAGAGACAATTTTAAATCTATATCAAGGGTATTCACAATATAAATGCCTTATAGCTATAACACTAGTATAATTGATGTGATTGATAAACGCATTGCGTCGATAGAATATCTGAGAAAAGTGTACGCCTATTTTGAAACCTTTTTTACATTTCTTTATCTAAAACTTGGAAACAAGAAGCAATTTTTTTGAAATCTTAAACGATTTAGTCAATTGATATCGATGAGATTGAGTGCCAATTTTAGATAGTTATTAACATCAAAAATACTAATATTATAGACATGGAGGAACATTATGCTGGCTGAATACAGTACATATGTCAAAGCAGGACATTGTCCAGATATACTGGGATGAGAGTAAACAACACGCACCATTAAAGTATGCTTATAAAACAAGACAGAAAAAAAAAACTAACAATAACTAGTGCATTAAATTATTTTTATTTAGGAGGATCACTAACGTCAATATATGAACAAAACAAGAATTCGTTACTCGATTATTTAAAAGCATCCGTTAATTTATTAAAAGAGTATGAGACTCTTGCCGGATTGCAAGAGAATACACCCAAAAATCGAATTGCTGGAGTGGGGAGAAGATTATTTAGTAGAACACGACTCAAATCTACTAGCCACCATCATAACGATAAGGATAACGATATATACACACTAACCACTACAAAGTCGCGGTCCCAAAGTTCAAGTTCTGTTTCCAATGGAGCCATGAACGGTATAAATGGGATAAACGGGAATTCAAGATTATCACCTGTAACATCAGCATTTAATAGTTCGATAGTCAATGGACATGAGTTTCATCATTTGAACATATTCCATATGCCTTTTATTCCAGATGTTTATGAGACGTTTATTAGTTTATGTGACACGTTGATAGAGGCGTTTAAACACATAAAAAATATGGTTGTTTATTATCAATCTCAAAGTATGGTTATTACTCACGATTGTTATGAGTTGTTGTTGAAGTTGGATGATAAGGTTAGAAGGTTTATTATAAGTCCTACAATTAAGGATATTGATACATTATCAAGGTCATTAATTTATGAGGAAACATCAAAATTGGACAATCTGTTAATACAAGCAAAATAGATATAAATATTTAGTAAAGAACTAGTATAATGAGTTTTCATATGCAACATATCGTGCCCACACTATATTGTTAGCTTAATTTTTTTTTTTTACCCTTGCTTTATCTTCTTCCTTACAATTGTAGGCAAATCTTCGACCTAGAAATTTTCCAGCCAACGGCAGTATCACCATTGTGGCAAGATTTCGTAACTGCTCAACTGATTCATCCCATTGAGCTTGTGCTTCATCATATTCGTCATCACTTATGCCATAATCATTATCACTCCACACATCATCGGGCTGGTCGTTAATAGAACTTAGAATTCCGTCCTGTGGCGGTTGAGGTTGTTGGTCTAGCAACTGTGATACGAGTTCATCATCCATCGTTAGTTCGTCAGGCAGTCAAAAGTGTCGAGTGATTGGAAAAAAGTCCCAACAACATCGGTTTTTTGGTCAGAGTAAAAAATATCGGAAGGGGGGTTTTTTGATCGGAGTTTTTTAGACTTGAATTTTTTTTTTTTGAACCGCCGCACGACTGAAATTTTATATTTTTTTTTTTTTTTTTTTTTTTTTTTTTTTTTTTTTTTTTTTTTTTTTTGATTTTCAAATTTATTTTTTTCCACTAGTATTATCGATCAAAAATTCTGCGAAATCAATTAATTCTAGCTAATCGAGCTATTTCGTCAATTCAACGAACCATGTCAACTACTACTAATAAGCTAGACACTCGAGATTATGACCATACCAAATATTCTACTGCAGTAGAAGGAAAAGCCAGTATTCTATACCCTAAAGAAAACAAAGTTTTTTACAACCCTGTACAACAATTTAATCGAGATATTAGCACGATAGGTATCCGAGCATGGACAGAATTATACGAAGAATCTAAAAAAAATAAAAAAAGAAATGCAGATGGGGAAGAAAAACCTTTTATTGATATTATTGAAGCATTGTCAGCTACTGGGTTGCGTGCCATTAGATACGCCAAAGAAATCCCAAAAGTTAAGCAAATCATTGCAAATGATATTTCACAAGATGCGGTAGACTCAATTGCCATGAATGCTAAACACAATAAAGTGGAGGATATAATTACTGCAAATAGAGACGACGCTTCGTTATTAATGTACAAACACAAAGGGAAAAAGCCAGCCCACGTGGTTGATTTGGATCCTTATGGATCAGCAGCTCCATTTATTGATGCTGGTGTACAATCAGTGATAGATGGTGGGCTGCTGTTAGTTACCTGTACTGATATGGCGATTTTAGCCGGTAATACATATCCAGAAAAATGTTTTGCTCAGTATGGTGGTACTACAGCTCATGGTGATTCTTGTAAAGAAACTGCATTACGATTGGTACTAAATATGGTGGCACAAGCGGCAGCTCGATATGGTAAAGCAATTGAACCATTGGCTTGTTTATCGATCGATTTTTATGTACGATGTTTTATTCGAATTCGAAACTCTCCACAACAAGTTAAATTAAACCATTCAAAGACAATGCTGGTGATGCATTGTTCTGGTTGTGGTTCAACTACCCCGCAATATTTAGGGAAAATTTCTCAACGAGCTAACAATGATAATAAAAAATTCCACCAGGCTCCGGCTACTAACATTACAGGGGATAAATGTATCCACTGTGATTCAACTGTTCATGTTTGTGGACCAATGTGGGGTAGTAATCTACATGACCAAGAGTTTTTGGGGAAAATTTTGGAGATTCAACAACAAGAATTGGCTAAAGGGGAAGAAACGAGTTTTGGCACTTTACAAAGAATTGAGGGGATGATTACAATGTGTAAATCTGAACTAACGGATGCTCCATTATTCTTTTCAGTACCTAATGTATCCAAAGTTGTCAAAGCGTCATGCCCACCAACCGTTATCATGTCAAGTGCGTTGTTAAATGCCGGTTACAGAGTTTCCGATACTCATATCGAACGGTCATGTATTAAAACTGATGCACCTTGGTCAATGATTTGGAATATCGCTAGATCATGGTCAAAGAAACTTAAAGGGGATAATTTGAAGAAAAATGTTAAGGAAACCAGCCCCGGCTGGAAAATTTTGGATAAAGATGATCCTTTTATTAGTGTCAATTTTGATATACATGAAAAGGCAGTTGAAATGGAGCAGATTAGGAAGAGTAAGTTAGTAAGATATCAGATGAACCCTACAGAGAACTGGGGCCCAAAGAGTAAAGCAGGCTAAAATGATAATATATTATAACAAATGATCATCTAAATATTCATCTACTAATTTGCGGACTAATTCAGTTTGTTTGGTATCCAATATTGTATTCAAAACTTTTTCAACTCTTGATAAAACCTGTGACATGGTAATAAGTTCCAAATTGGAAGAGTTTAATGCTTCGAATACTATTTTTTCAATTTGTACTTTTTCATAGTGTTCTTTAATACTATCAGTATCATCATCCTTTCCCTTAAGTACCTTTAATTTTTCTTTTTCCAACTCTGGCTGTAAGAATTGATCCAACTGTTGTTCCTGGTTCCATCTATACGCCCCATTCAACCCATTAACCAATGCATATTCCGTCCATAATTTTTTGGGTACAAATTTTTCATCAAACTCTTTTTCTTCAATTTTCAATAATCCTTTCTTATCGCCATCCATTTTCCTTGTTTCACCCCATGTAAAATCGTCTTGTTTCCAAAACGAATAGATTGGTAATAAAAATGAATGAACTGGATAGCTTATTAGATAGAAAATCATCCAGCCAATATGTTGCCATTCTCGTTTGATGATAAAAATTAATGCTTGTAACCCATAAACGCTCGCTAAAGTGATTACACAAATTAATGGAAATGCACCGCTATTACTAGAAACCACATAGATCAAATACCCCAAATATATACAAACACTTGGTAATAAAATTGTGCCAGCCAAATCCACAAATACAAAAAATCGCATTCCTAAACAACACATGCCACATAATTGATCCTGGCTTAGTCGCAACAGCTCCACCAAATTGTGCACAGTTGAGTTGATCCACCTTCTTCTTTGTGATAATAAAATTTTAAACTCTGAAGGCGCCGTGGTATATGCAGTGGCAAATGGATCAAATGTATACTTCTTTCTCGGGAAATGTTTAGTCATTAACGTGGTCAAAAATCTATCTTCTCCTAATGATAATAGATTTTGTTGATGTAGTGTATCCACTCCAACTTCATAATAATCTTTGATAACTTGGTTGCTCACAATCAATGGTTTGCCCTCCGATGTTTTGATTCGGTACATTGTAAAACTAAAAATGTTAGTATACTAAAAATAATAATAATAAACTTACCATCCGGGTAAACAAGTTACCGATCCAAATAAGGATTCAAACGCCTTTGTCAAATGATGAGAAATGTAGTATTCATACACCTGCATCATTGTCCAGAATGAACTATCTTCATTGGCTAATCTCGTCTCTCCACAAATCCCAGTAATCGCTTTATCTGATACGCAATCTGCCACTAACCGGTTCAATGAATCTGGGGATACTGAAGTGTCTGCGTCAACCATAAAAATATATTCATAATATTCTGGATCAACTCCAACAACGTTATTCAATTGATTAAACAATTCCAACTCCAAAGGATTCATGGCAGTTTGATAACAAACCTTATTGAAAAAATTCATCACCAATAGTTGCGAGTCTCGTTTACCTCGATTACCATTTTTATAAAACTCGTTGTCATTACCAGTCTTGATCACCACTAAATATGGAACGAGATTACCCTCGAACTCATATAATCCCGAATAAATTTGCGCATAGTTCAGTTTGTTGTATTTTTCACCAACTGCTTTGTAGGCACGACTTGGGGTTTTGTTATCAACATCACGTCCTAAAATTCGTAACAAAATGTGGGGTGTTGGTTGATCATTACCATGACCAACTACCATCCCATCACATACAATAAATAACAACTTTCGCTCGTTTGGGTATTTCAATGAAGTCAACGAATCAACAGCACGTCGAATTTCGTCTTCGTTCTCGGTATAAACTGGCACATGGCATACAACAAATTTATTCTGTAGTGGTGCAGAAGTGCTTTGACCAACGTATTGAAATGCAGCGATAAATTTGATCAAAATAACAGCCCCCAAAACCACCGCAATTGCCACCATCATATAGTTAGTAAATTGACACTGAGCTTGGTCTCTAAAATCAATTTTGCCTGAATAAAAAACATTTTTAATACAATTCATGTTGGATTCCAACTCAGTTCTGGAAATATCCAATTTATTAATCATATCAGTGATATCCTCTCCAGCATTATTGACAAATAAGTCAGTCAAATCAGAATTCAAAAACTCGTAATCATCAATCGGGTGCAAATCAATAGTGTGATAATAATCAGTCAAATCATAAATCTTATCATCAACAATCGCCCAATAATTATTACCATCATTACCATGCTTCTTGAAATCATCTTTTTTAACCACCAAGTCACCTTTATAAAATTGTTTCAATTTTGGTTCCAGCACATCTTTATACCACGTGAGATTTGATAGTTCACTATTTGATTCCCATACTTTGTATTTTCCAGAATGATGAATAGCCTGTGGGAAATGCACTGTTTCATTACTCTCCAGCCATACCTGATCACTCGTAACTATATCACCACAAAACACCTGCAACGGTTTTGGAAACAAATTTGAAACATCTTGGCCAGCAAACTGCATCATTAAATCAGGAGTAGTTTTAATGCTCATATCACTATGCTGAGATTTGTAAAATTTACTGATATCATAAACACTACCATGAATAGACACAAAAAAATCGTCATCTCCTTGATGGTACCCAACTTCTTTATTAGTCCAAGCGTGGTCATAATCAGGGCATAGCAATTTTCCCATGCCAATCATATAAAACACTACCATACCGTTGATTAAGAATATGATTATGCAAATTGCCAATTTTTCTCGCCATGCAGTGCGGCGCATTGGGTCTTTAAGGCCCGCTATTTTCAATAAGCAATCTGGAAGAACCCATGTGCATAACCATACTATTGCTAGCCATGATCTTCGTCGATAGTCGATGGGTTTGTCGTTTACTGGAGCGGCGGTATTTTCAACATCATTTGACATGAAATCAATTTTTTTTTCAGTCTCTTCATTGTCATCATTATTATCATTGTAATATGATGGCGAAGTTAAATGGGTTGGTTCATCACTTTCAATCTTTGGAGTACTATTGGCAACGTTGAATTCTTGTTGCAACTCCATTGGCGAGTGCCCTAAAATCCGTTTCGTTTCCAAATACCTCCAACAACCCTCGCTTATCCAGATACGCTCTTTCCCAATTGCAAATTCACAAACACTAAAACCCTTTTCCAAAGCCCAATTTGATAGAGATAATAAATCGATCCCAAAAAACTCGGTATCATACCGCTTGAAAAACTCTTCAATTTCTAAATCTGCTGTAAAGTTGATTTTGCTTGCTCGAAGTACAAACTCATCAAACCTCCAATCTCGAATTGTAGACGCTAGTTGATGTTCACTAGGTAGTTTCAAAAGTGTCCAGACCCTAGATGATAAAATCAATGCATCAAAATCAACATCTTGGGGTGTACACCATCCATTATTCAAAATAGAGTCGTGTTCTAACTCTGGTATTTCAACAGCTACAGCATCGTTTTCATTTGGTATCCTAGTATTCATTCCCCGTGGCGCTCGTGGCACCGCCAACCCCTCATTGATCATTTCATTATTTAACATTGATTCATCATCAAACGCCATATACATCACTTTTTGTTTACTTTGATCATTGAACCAGTTTAATTGTATTAATGAAACCAAGCTTGAGACATTACTAACCCCTTCTTCGAAATTTTTACTCAAGACTTTGGAAATTGATTCATTACAACATTGAACAAATTTTGCAATTAATCGATTATACAGCGAAACAACTAACTGGTCATTCTTATCCACTGTTGGTTGTATACCAAAAATTGCACAACTTTCTTCAAAATCTTGCTGTGAATCATTACCCAACAGCATAATCCCACTTACTGCAGCTAATAATTCTTTAACCTTTGATTTATCAATGCCACAACTTTTCAATGCTGACCGCCAAAACATATCTCCAATACTACAACTACTTTTAACACTATCATAACTACTAAACTCTTGCTTGACCGATAAAAACTTTTTCTCCTTATCTGAAACCGTTTTATAAAAAGATTGCCAAATATTGGAACTCCATACATCATCGACATCATCCACTCCTCTTGCCATGAAACTTGCACATTCAACATTACCATCATCATCCAATCCTAAACTTAAACTCGCCCCGAATGGTTTTAATAACCTGCTACTATTTATAATTTCTCGCTGATGCACCGCAGGGAATTGTTTGATAAACTGTTCAATGAAATCGTCGTTTTCGTTGTCTAAGATCAAAACAGTCTGATCTTCCTGTCGTTTTGTTGCATGCTCCCATATCGTGTATATGAATTCATTGTCAAGGGTATTGGATATTGTCGTTAGAATCGTGCTATTGAGGTATAATGATTTGTAGGTCAGTATTTCTTGTCGGATCGAATCTTGGATTTGTTCATTGTCTCCAACATTACCTTGACTGAGTGGTACCATCGTTCTGCTATGTATTTGAAAAAGTCGTCCAAAATTTTTGAATTCAAGAAACTAACAATCCAAAAACTTTCAAGTAACCTCAACATGTGTGGCTGGTAAAACTCCACTTTATACTATTCACAACTAATTTTTTCAATTAGTATCACAAGGGCAAAAATTCATTATTCATCAAATTCTAATTGACCCTCTCCATTGGGACGTCGGTGCACTTGTTTGAAATTTTCTAACTAAAAAGAGAGCGAATGCTTGTCGATCACCTTGATAATTGATAAGGCGCAGACCGAATTAGGATAATATCGATCTATAAGCGTGTACACTCCTAGATTTCCAGCCCTGAGGCTCGTCCGAATGAGGAAAAGCCACTGGAATGTAAAAAATTTATAACTACTTGGGCAAAAATCTAAGTATCAAAAAACGAACAAAAACAGAAAAAAAATATTCCAGTTTATAGTAATAATAATAATAATAATGCATTAAAAATAAATAAAAAGCTCCTAACATAAAAAAACTATGTATACCACTAACCTCTCTTTGTTTTTTTTTTTTTTTTTTTTTTTTTTTTTTTTTTTTTTTTTTTTTTTTTTTTTTTTTTTTTCTGCTTTCAATTCCTCCTTTATAAAAAATCACAACACATAAAATTAACAACAGGAAAGCTGTAAAACAAAGAATGATAGAAATTTTTTTTTTTTTAAAAAAAACCCCAAGCCCGACATTAATCTAATTTTCCTTCTGCGGTCAATTCAGCTGCTTCTTGCTCAATTTCGTCACATCGAGCCATAATTCTTCTACCATATGGGGTATTCTTAAATTTTGGGGCATATGGTTTGGTGGCATTGACCAGTTTCATCTTGTCCTCCATATCAACAGTGTTCAACGCAGTTTGAATGACATAATTGGCATAACTATCAACCAGCAAATCACCAAATTGGTCACTTCGAATCAACTCTTCAACCAAATCGCTTTGTAAATCCTTTGGTGACATTTCCAGAATCTTTTCAATAACATTTGAACTAAACTTTTGAGTACTCAATCGAACAACGCTACCAATCAACTTTTCAAGCAATGGCTCTGTAAACTCTGGCCGCTGCAAATCCATCACGTATTGAGTAACATAATTACCAAATTGATCTTCAACCAATTCCACAGCATGCCTAATAACTTGAAAAACCAATTGAACTTTTTGAACCTCACTAGCATGGTCAATACATCGTTGCAAAACACAGCATCCGTGTCTATGAGTAGCCACAGTGACACAATCTTTATTGATTGCATCAAAAATGAACTGACATTGTACATGGCTAAAGTTATTCAAACATTTTTGAATCACATGGTTACCATTTAAATCTTCAATCAATTCAACAACATTTGGTCGTAATGCATTAGTGACATGTTCAATTTGTTCAGGCAAAGACAAATAATCAATCATTTTTTGCAATGCTCGAGTACCATGTTGATTCAATGCAATAGTAGTCATCTGCGGTGCTGTAGTTTTGACCATCAATAATCGTTGATCGTCATTGGCATATTCCAACAACTTTTGGCACAAATAATTGCCAAATGGATCAGTCATCAATTCAATAGTATGCGGTGCCGTTTCTTCAAAAATTGGTTTAAAATACTTGGAGGATTCTTCAGCTTTTCGCTGCAAATATCGGCACCCATGTTGATCTTTACAGAGGGAATAAAGATTACCAACCAAAGAGTCAAAGTCCATATTAGCATATCGAGTTGCTTCATCACTTGTACTTCGTCGAATACTACTTCTGGAGGTCCGTGGTCGAACACCGTTACTATTATTGTTGTTGTCGTTGTTGCGATTGGTGCTGCTATTATTGCTCAATAAACTTGCTGATCTCTGGTGGTTCAATTCTCTTCGTTGTGGCAAGTTGCTCATTGAACGAGCTTGTTGGACGGTGGCTCGTGGAGTTCGAGTTGGTGTTGGTGGTAGTGTTGGTGGTGGCTGTGGAGGAGATTGAGCCGGTGATTGAAGCGGCTGTTGAACTGGCTGAGGTGGTAAATTTGCTTGAATTGGTTGGTTAATTGGTTGAATAGGTTGTGGATGAGGTTGAATCGGTTGGCTAATTTGCTGAGCCGGAGTCGTTGGTGTACCATTAGACATGGTAGGTTGTTGAAAATAACTAGCAGCTTCCAAACCAGTATATGGTGACAAATTTGCATTTGGGCTTGTGGCATTACCATTACCATTAACAAAACCATTACCATGAACTTGGTCCTGGGCAAAGGCATAAAATGCAGCATCATTCATAGAATGTGCTCGACGTTGATGAGATGGGCCGCCACTGCCATTACTTGGTCCCACTGCTGGAGGAGTCAATCCATCACCGTTAAATGGGTTCAAGTCTAATGCAGAACCTATAGAATTGTTATGAGTATGAGAGCCAAATTTGATCAGAGTAGGAAATCCTTCTTTATCAGCCCCTGCGTGCAAAAATTCTTGAGGGCCATTAATATTATTAGTATTAGTAGGTGGTGGTACTGGTGGTGCTGTTGTAATTGATGTACCATAGTGCTGAATCGATGGTGGTGATTGTGGTGGCATTCCATATCCCAAATTGGCGTGTGGTGGAGCCAAATTAGCATCATTAGCTTGTAAATGACCTGCTTGAACTGGCTGATTACCAAAAAACCGAGATTGATTCCCAAAAGAAGAGTCGAAAGAGACCGAGCTTTGATGACGCGTATTGTTATTTTGGGAAACATTTAATCGACTGGAATCCACCGCCAAATCTCCATTATTATTTTGTTGTTGTTCTTGAAAATTCATTGGCACAAAAGTATACGGGGAATTGCCACTTTGGTCGTCAAAACTGTTACTGTATCGATGAATCCCAGGTTGCCGTCCATTGGGATAATTAGTATTAGAGAATGCTGGTGGTAGGGGGACAATTGATGGTTGAGTTAATGTGCCATTTGTATACTGGCTATTGGTATTATTAACAAGATAAGGTGGGGCAGAACGGAATTGTTCCATATGTGCATGCGCATACGACGGTGGTTGAGGTACACAAAAATTTTCAGATTCATAATTTTTTGGACTGGTATTATAAGTAGAAACTTGGTTTGACGATTGTCGGTTATTCAAAGGAGTGTTGTTAACGTATTGATAATGATTACTCGTGGACGAACTAGTACCAATTGGAGGTGGCGGCGTGGTCGGTTCCGATGAAGGGTCCCCACTATTGGTAGAGTCCAAAGATAAAGAAGAAAAATGGTTTGAAGTGTGCTCCATTATGCAAGAAGATGGCTTGTGAATGAATATCCAATACAAAAAATCACTAGGCTGAATTAGTTAGTATTTTTTTGCTAAAATACAATTGTATCAATGAAAACGAAGGAAGAAAAAATTGAAATGAAAAAGTGAATAGATTTCTTTTAAATGTAAAACGTTGACCAGGTTTTTTGTTGTTTTTCTTAGCTGCTATTGTAGTAATTAGCAAAAATTGTTGATTAGATCTTGGTTGGTGGGTGGTGGTGTATATCAAGCAGGGGTAAGAGGAAACGTGGGTGGTGCGCTAAACTAGCGTAATGCAGATTGGTATTCTTTTAAATCACACAATGTTGAGATGTTGACAACGAACAATGAATAATGGACACGAGGGTATTCTTCGTATGTCAATTGAAAAAATGTTGAGTTCAATAGATTGTAAGATGCAAATATTAAGTTAGTAGAAAAACGCCAGAAAAAAAAAAAAAAAGTGTACGACTCTTTCTTTTCTTTCTTTCCTTGGGTATTATTAATAGCGTTTAATAAATAAAAGAAGGGATGAGAAGGAATGAACTTTTAAAATTCTAATGCTTTCGGTTGTAATTATTTTTTTGTTTAATATTAAACCTTGAATAGTAATGTCTGTGTTTTTTAATGTTTAGCCAGGTAATTTGTAGCTAATGTATAAAAAGAGTGGTAGTGCCTTCTGTTGAGATACCCTTCTAAAATCAATTGGAGGTGAGAAAATAAATGTGTGTGTGAAGAAGTTAAAAGTAGTAAAAATAGCTATAGTGGAGCGGATGCTGCTGCAGTGAAACACTTCAAGCGCAAATAAGTTTTTTAGTTGGTAACCGGAAATACAATTTCAAAATTTTGGAGCTTTCTTCTTTTATCTCTCAACACCCTTAAATTATTTTTTAATTTAAACTTTTTTTTTTTTTCTCTCATCCATTTTTTAGTTTGTTAATCATTTGTAACTGTAACTGTATGTGTCTGTATTAGTATTAGCATTACTGCATTGAATTAGTTGAGAAAATAAAAGCGGGTACACTTTTAATAAAGTTAAAAATGGGAGCGAGCTTTTTTTTTTTTTTTTTCTTTGGTTCATTGAAAAAGGGCGCAACAGTAATTAAAGTTATCAAAGATGAGCAGTTGAGTTGTAATTTACTGAATGAAAGGTTTGGACGTTGGAAATAAAAAAAAATATTGGAGATTAGTAGTTGTTGAAATGTTGATTGACTATTTTCTCAAAAGTTCACTGAATTGTTTTAAAATTGTTGAAAGATAATAACCAATCAACGCAGTATCGTATCAATTGTAAACACTGAATTAAGACAACGAGTTGGAACACTATCAATTAAGCATGAGCACTATTCTCCCATCCATATATGTGTACCGTAACACTTTGTAAAAATAAGCTCATTTTATAATAAGCATAAAACACTTTTCCTTATTATAATTGAAATCGATACCTGATATCAGCTGTAGTTGGTGCGTTTTATTGGTGCAAGCAAGGAAGAAGCATGAAATGAGACATGAACTCACATACATAAAACCTCACCCTTCATCATACGAGCTGTGACCAGCCTAATGTCGCGACTAGAGCGGCATCAACTGTTGTGGTGCAGACAATTTTTGCGCGGGTAGACTTGTCTGCACCCATCTCGTTACAAAACGATCTAAAACATATGGCTCGCCCCCATCCCCAAAGTTTCCCAATTTATGGCGACGTGGTTTTTTTACTTATTATTAGTGGTATATCAAAATACTATATATATATATAGTGAGGTATGATGAATTTGAGGGTATTAAAGCTTAGACGTGAAAATTTGGTAATTGGTTGTTGCGATTTGACATTTTAAAAGTTTTCCATTGTAGTTGGTCCTTCGTTTTTTCTACACAAGGGGTAGTTGTATACATACCAAATAGTAATTAGAACCATCGACAACCAATTCATTAGTACCAAAAAATGTACTTGGAACCGATCTTGGTGTATATTCATCTTTTTGTGGTTTTACGGTTAACGTTTCGTTATAGCTTTTGGCTTTTATTGCCTTGTTTAATTGATTTTTTAGTAATTTGGTGTAGTCGTTGTCGTACATTATAAAAGTAGTTTAAATATATATATAAATTTTTCAAAATAACTCTATTGGTTTGAGACGGACCAAAAACTTTTTTCTAAGAGGACGTGTAATAGATTATATATAAATATGGTATAAAGGTTCAATGTGAAATTGCACAAAAATACATCTATACACAATAGAAATAATAAATATATTTATTGACAGCATCCGATAATCAGTTTAGATATTCCATTTGGACATGGTTCTAGAATAAAAGCCCGCTTCGCAAGCTTGAATAGTTTTCACGATCAGAACTGGGGTTCAATTTTTCTTTTTTTTTTTTTTTCAGGGGCACACCCTAAATAAAAATAAAAAATATATTAAAAAGTGTTTTAAGTATATATAGTGAGTGCACTATAGTGCAGGTCACCAAACTTCTGGACCATTTACCGCAAAATTGAAAATTCAAATGCGGACCAAGGTATACTATAAGCGGAAAATTAGTGATTTAAATGTGATGGCCTAAACCTAGCCATTTTGGTATCCTATAATAGTTAGCATTTGTTGGGCCATATCCAACACTTATAGCATAAATATACATCTGTTGATTGACCAATACAATACTATTCTTTAAAATGACATTGAGCGCCCTGTTAAGCGTCGCTTACCCTACATGTACTTGCCCTTATTAATTAAATGGTATTCTTGTTTATATAAGTATTGCATGCAAATTTGAGTCAAATCTATGCAACCCAAATAATACCACAACCACCGCCAATATTCTATTCGTGTCAATATCACTTAAGTGTTTCCAAGCTGCATCAATCAATTTTCCAACTTTACTTTGTCATCAAATTTGCTGGATTTTCTGCTATAGCTCTTGTTAATTAATTTAAACCAAGATCGATCTCGATCTAAGACCACTGGGACACACTCGGATCTAAGTCAAGCCACACCATCATCCGGAACTGGACAAAAGACAAGATTGGATACATAAACCCTTGTCGCTTTCTCACTAAGGAACATTAATCCTATAAAACACCGAAAATATTAATAGCCACATGGTCCGGAACACACGTTGTATTCAATCAATGACGAATCGATCGCATTATTATTATTAATTTTTTTTCCTTTCCAACCCAAAGTTCTTTATCATCATGTCCACTATTATAGCGTTAACTTAATCGGGCATTCACTTTAATATGAAACCCCTTAAAGCCTGTCCGCATTTGCAAATATAATGGCTTCTATAAGAACTTGAACATAGTTTCTATGTGTGTTATAAAAGAAAAAGCGCTTGTTCTCCCACCTAGTAAATCCAAACCGAACAAACCGTACTTTCATAAGCGCAGTGAAATTGTCGGCGGTCAGATTCCGATTTTTTTTCACTAAAGTAGCACAATGTCTCACCTCCGGTATTCCATGATCTGATGTACCCGACGCGTAACTTTTTTAAGCCGCACACGTAGTGTACGGTTTCAGCTTGGGGGAGTTTCAGGGTTTGTCCTAAGTGCTTTGGCGTTTGTCTCAACGTTGGGAAAAAAATACTTTCATTTTATTAATTAAATTAAGACACCTAGATATATTGTGCTATTGTGGTGATATTATCCATGATAACTAAACAGTGATAGCTATTAATGGTTTATTATCAAGCACACCCATGGCAAATAATAATAAATCTTAAAGCCCATATTTATAATATTTGTAAAAAAAAAAAAAAATCAAATCAGTGTTTTCATGCTTGTCTAATAAATTCCCTATCAGTGTCACAGCCGCCCAAACATGGATATATATATAGTAATATTGGCTAGTGCCACTAGCATGGTAACTGTCTGATCACCACCCGCCCCAGCTTGACAGAACATTATTGCTCACCCCTGAAATATTGGAATAAATACTAATAAATAAACCAGGTATCGCATTGTTTCGTAGTTTTTTTTTTTTTTTTTAAATATCATTAATGAGGGTACTAGCAATTCGTAAAAATGGCATTCTTATACTACTTCTCGTCTTAACTTTGCTATTCTTCTTCAAATACCAGTCCTCTTTTCTACCAGTATTACCATCAATAATTTCATCACCACTCCTGCTACTCCAACCAATAATAGTATCGAAACCACATCTTAGACAATATAGTTACAAAGATCGGTTCAGGTACGAATCTGTCGAGAAATGGCGTACGCCTGACAGCTACGAACCTGCACATGTACCTTCACCACACCGTCCTAAATTACCTCATCGACGTCAATTTCGGTCATCTGGAGAATACCTCAAACAACCACTGATATCTGATTATGTTGATAACCATGAAGATGTCTTTTTGATGATAAAGACGGGAGGTAGCGAACTATGGTCTAAACTCCCGATGCACTTATTAACAACATTGACCAAGTTGCCAAATTTTGCAATTTATAGTGATGCACCGGGGAGTATAGCAGGATACGAGGTCATTGACATTCTACAAAATGTCACCACCGCAACTATGGCGAAACTCCCCGAATTTCAAACGTATCGACTTCAACGGTGGTTGCATGATAATCATGGTATCTACGATTATTCTCAGGCTAAGCCTAACTATGCTTGGGATTTAGATAGGTTCAAGAACATCCCCATGCTGGTGCATGCCTATCACCATGCACCACCCAAAACCAAATGGTTTGTCATGATGGACGCAGATACATATTTCTTTTGGGATAATTTGGATAAATTTTTATCAAGGTTTGATGCCAACGAACCATGGTACTTGGGGAGTGCGATTCATGGCGAACCGTTGGGGTTCGCACATGGCGGTAGTGGGATGGCAATCTCGAAAAAAGCGCTGGACTTGACTATCGGGGATTATGATGATATTGATACTAGTATTGAGAATATTACAACCCAGTCATGTTGTGGCGATATGATGATAGCATTAATGTTTTTGCAACTGGCGAATTTGACTGCTTCTAATGGGTATAACCTGCATTTACCTCATGAAGAACAAGTGTTACGAGGAAACACGCCTGATGTGAGAGAAACCTCGTTTCAAGGGAATAGTATCTGGGATGTACAGGTTACCAGATACAATTGGTGCTTGCCAGTTATTTCTTTCCATCACGTAACACCACATGATATGGAACGGCTGTACGAATACGAACGGCTGAGAGAAAACAAAAATATCCTGTATAAAGACATTTATTACGATTTCTATGAGCCATATTTGGTAGAGGAACGAAATGATTGGGACAACAATTCAAGAGACATCACTTTTAGCAGGTTTAAAGACCGTGAAAATGGGTATCCTGATTCCGATAGCCGACCCTATCAATCATCGGAACTTTGTAGTGCTGCTTGTGGCATGTTTGAAACTTGCCTATCATGGCGGTACCTACCATACGAAGAGTATTGTGGATTAGGATTCGCAGTAAGATTAGGCCGACCAACCCACCCAGGATTAACTTTTGAATACGACCATGATGAGAAGCCCATGAATAATTTTCATACTGTTTCTGGATGGATGACTTCTCGTATCGATGATATGGTTACTAACCAACAATGCTGATGTTTTAAATTAGGACTTTTTTCTTTTACGCCACACCATGGTTCGGGTACCCAATCTCGTCCCCTCAAACTCATCATCTTCACCTTCCAAAAAACCAAACCCAAATTTGTTGTAAAAAGATATAGCTTTGAAATTCATTTTCATAACTGTTAACATAACAACCCCTTCTTGACTCAACTCCATTACTCGTTCCAATAACTTGTGACCCAATTTTTGTCCCTGTTTATTTCTAGTAACGTGTATTTCGTATAGATATGTAACCCGTTCACCATCTTCTTCTGTATCAGGTATAAAACATGCAAAACCGTCGATATCACCGCTGCCGTTCTCAATAATGATATATTTCATACCTTCCTCCGCCATCTCACTTTTTTTGAATTTGGGTGACCAGTTGACCCCAGCTGCTAGATACATTGGTTTCAATTTTCGTACAAGTTTGTAGCATTTCTCAAACTGATCTGATGGTACAATTTCCACAGGTATTGGATCCATTCTTTTTTAAAAAAAAAAAAGTCGTGATGTACAAAAGAAAAAAAAATAAAAATAAAAATCTACGCGCGACACTTGGAATGAGAAAAAAAAAAAATTAGTAAAAAGCCAAACAGATTTACTATAAAAATTAAGTTTATTAAATAAAATAAAACCGAAAAAGAAAGCAAATATGATATCACGTCAATAAATAAATAAATTAACTGACCTTTTCGTGTTGAGTAGAAACACGTTGCATAGCAACAACGAAATCTTCCAAACTTCGTTGTTTTGGTTTTTCCTTGATAGATTGGCCATGCATTAATCGATCAAATCCAGCGGAATCTTGCATCAAATAATACATACCACCTAGCACACAGAAAATACCAAATGAAAAAATCCACACTCGAACAACTGTAACAATAGAGGTTTGGTTAGTTTCAAACCAGCCAAAGATACAAAACAATGTGGCAATGACATCAACAGTAAAAACAGCCGCCGCCAATTCCCATGAAGGCAGTGAACTCCAGAATGGACCATTAGCTCGAGTAACAAAAATTAACCAATTTTCACTCAAAGAGATTTGCAAAAATAAAATTTCATCCATGTTACCAAAATTTTGAATGATACCACCCCTATGAACAAACATTGTAGTCAAAGTAATCCATGTACCAATGGCCAACACAATACCCAACAAAACAGACATACCCCATAATTTTGGCAAGTTCCATTTGACAGGCCGTGGAGAATATGGTGCATTATCATAAGCAATAGCCAATGTGGCAACGTCGGCAAAAATGGCAATAAAGACAACCAATTCAATATTCAATGATCGATCCAAAATAGCAATCCATAACCCCAAGAAAATTTCCAAATGCAAACTTAATGCAATACGATAAACAACATACGAATACATTCGGTGGAAAATTTGTCGGGATGTTTTTAATGCATCAATAATAGCACTCAATCCAGGAGCCAAAAAAACAATATCAGAAGCAGATCGTGCAGCATCAGATGCACCTTCAACAGCAATACCAGTGTCAGCTTTTTTCAAAGACGGAGCATCATTTACACCATCACCAGTCATGGCAACCAAATAGCCCCTCTGTTGCAAGATTTCAACAACGTTATATTTATGTTGTGGGAAAACTTCAGCAAAACCATCGGCAGCTTCAACAAAGTCATAAACTTCAGAACCACTCATCTCACCACCACCACCTAAACCCAGCCTCTCGGCATTATAAATGTTGGTGCCCAAGCCCAATTGTCTAGAAGTTTCTCTAGCAATACCCACCGCATCGCCAGTCAACATTTTAATAGACAACCCCAAATTTTGTGCTTCACTAACAGTTCGTGCAGTATCATGTCGTGGAGGATCGGAACATGGCATAATACCCAAGATTTCCCAATGACCTTCACCTCTCTTCCGTGCAACCCCCAACGATCGAAAACCTCGAGATGCGAATTCAGCAACTTTATCTTTATAATCTTTGGCGACTTGCTCTGGCAATTCATGATCTTCTTCAACAGTTTTCAATACAAACAATGGTGCACCTTTAACACAAACAATTCTTTCCCCACTCGGTGATTCAACAACTGCAACAACTTTCTTAGACACTGGGTCAAATGGATGGAATTCAATGACTTTGTATTTGGTTAAAGTAGACTTGGCTCGTGGATAAAATTTCAAAGATTTTAAAAACGCTTTGTCAATAGCATCCAACCCCTTCTTTTTTCGGGAAGCAGCCAAACATGATGTCAACATCAAATCATCAGGTTCCACACCTTCAACAGTGTAAGGATCACCCAATGACAATTTGTTTTTGGTCAAAGTACCAGTCTTATCTGAACACAAGATTTCAACACCAGCCAAAGATTCAATCGCACTCAACTTTTGAACAATAGCCTTCTTTTTTGCCAAATAAGCGGCGCCAACAGCCATTGTGGTAGTAACGACTGCTGGCAAACCGACTGGCACACCAACAATTGTAATTGCCAAAGTATATCGCAGAATCTTCACAATTGAACTGGATCTATAAAAGGCAGAAACCCAAACAAGCAACAAGGTAACAATAACCAACACTAACAACACAGTACCAATACCATTCAAAACTTCAGTGAAATGGCCACTACCAGAAGATGCTTTATTGACCAAAGCAGCAGCTCGACCAACATAAGTATTATCAGCAGTTGCAACAACAATCATAAAACCTTCACCTCGTTTAACAGTAGAAGAGGCATAAGTGTTATCACCACTATGCTTATCAACTGCCAAAGATTCACCAGTAATAGCAGATTGATCGACTTGTAAATAACAATCCTGTGTGATTAGTCGACCATCGGCTGGGAGGATTGTGCCTTCTTCCAATTGCAAAATATCACCTGGGACAACTTCTGAAGCGTCAATTTCCTGAATATGACCATCTCGTAAAGCAACTGCTTGCAACGCCAATGTCTTTTTTAATTCTTCAACAATAGACCCTGCTTGAAACTCTTGAATAAACCCGACTGCTGCGTTTAATAACAACAATGCACAGATAACACCAAAATCTACCCAATCTTCTAACCCCCTAAAAATCTAGTTAGTCAATTTTTTTTCTTTTTCTTTAATACATACAATGCCAAAAGAGCAGCCCCCTCCATAACAAATTGGATTGGACCGACAAAAAACATCAAAAACTTCAACAGCATGTTTTCCTTTTCCTCACTCATTTGGTTTAATCCAAATTTTTTTCTTCTTCGTACAATTTCATCATTTGTCAACCCAATATTTGGGTCAGTTTGTAATAAAGATTCTGGAACTGGTTTAGATGAATGGCCAGCGGCTGCTTCTTCATCAAAGAAATCACCGTCATCTTCACCCTCTGATTGTAATTCTTCAATAAAGGCGTCCATATCATCATCTTCATCTGAACTATCTTCATTTTTTTTCTGCGGGACACCGCTGCCGCCTGCTGATGCTGAAGAAGCTGGTTCGTTATCCTTCTCTTTTTCGTTATCAAAAACTGGATTAGATGGTTGCTGGTTAGTTGGAGGATAATTCTGGCTGGCAGGATCCACTGATTGGTCCGTCATCTTTTTCTTTTTCTATATTATGATGTCCAATTTCTAAAAATTTAGTAATAATAATAATATTAATAAAAAAGAATGTGTCAAAAAGTGAGAGGAGTATTAAAACAGATTTTTTGTTTCTTCCTCTGTTCTAATAAGCTTGTTGAGTTACGTTTGTTTTTGTTCGCCAAAACTTCAGATCTCGAAGAAGCCAAATTAGGATTATTAGAAAAAAATTTTTTTTTGAAAGAAGCCTTGTTGTCTAGTGGTTGAAAAGAAATAAGTTAGCGAGAGTAAGAAGCTTATTATTTTTCTAAAATGTTGGTGTTATTTTCTTTTTCTTTGTTGTCTCAGTGAAAACGCGGGGCCGACGCTCTTCGCATATTGTCACCATGTCAGGGTTCACTTGTAATGCATGCAACGCCCCGAAAAAAAAAACAAAAAAAACAAAAAAAACAACCAATCCCAATAACCGTTATAATATAATATCGGTAAGCTGGCCATCTGAATTCATCTGATGGAGTATCAGCAGCGAAATGGTTAACAGTCGGAAAGAATGCGTCATCAAACTACTGATAACAGCATTTGGTATTTGGAATAACGGGGATATCTAAAATTGGATTTAAACTTTTTTTTTTTTTTTTTTTTTTTTTTGAACCAACAATTTTAGCTCACGATGGGGTGCAGGATAGCTAACCTACTTATAAGCATCGCCGTACGCCACCTGAAAATTGGTTGTGCATGATTAATGCTGCCTCAAAACTTCAGTCAAACTATGCACTCCATGAAAATATTGCTAACACTATCTCTTTTTTCTTTCTTTTCCTTAATCTCTTTTTGGCTTCAATCTAAACAAGTATTTTTTTCTCGATTTGTATACAGTTTAAGACTGCCGGTAAATTAATCTAAAAACGCACAAGCAACTAACACAAGCAATCTGTTCCCGTTGCTTTCATTCCTAATCTAAAAAAAAAAACAAACATTTTGCAAGGATGAGCTGGAAATTGTCTCATTACACTGTTATATTAAATTAAAATATAACCACTAACTGTAGCACCACTGAGGAATAAGGGCAAAAAGACGAAATGATTTGCTAACAACTGCCTTATCGAAGAAATTAAAAGCATTAGTAAACAAACAACTGAGTTTATTATTCATACCTAAGCTTTAATTAAGCCAAAAGTTGACCGTAGAAGCCATTCCTGCACTTTTGTCTTAATTCCCCAATGTTCGCATAGAGTTAGACTATGTAGTGCCAAAAAGCTGTCTCTTTTCAGTTTTAAAATTTGAACCAAAGATTATGTGTTGATCGCAGGTGTGTCTCAGATATTCTTTTATATCAGATGTCGCACCCTTTGTATTGTTCCAAAAAACTTTAAATTCTCAACAACTTAACTTAGGTTGGAATTACGCATTGCATCGACAAATAAGAAAGAATGATAAACTCTATACCGTAAAACAACCGAAAAAAACAAACGGATTAGCAGGAGCAATTGTAACATACCTTTGTATCAATAAATTCCGGCGTTTCTAATACAAAAACAGTATATAACAAATAAAATGTTGCTTTTGAATATTTTTTTTGAAAGAGTGCTCCCAAATATAATATTTCGTATAATAATAATAGGTCAAAATAATTGCTTTTTCTACAAAACTTCCAATTGAAATTAGTTGGGGTGCGTAGTTGCTGATTTTTGTGATTGTTGGTCAACAATTGCAAAAATAGGTGCTGGCTTTTGTGTGAATGTATATGTGTATGAAAGTATAAAAAGTTGAAGATAATAAGAAGAAAAGAAAAAAAAAGAGTTTGAAAAAGGAAAACAAAAAACAAAAAAACCAAGAGGACTTTGGGATTTTTTTCTTAAGCAATGACATAATACTAGCATTCAAGCAGCCATGCTTATATTCTTAAGAATTCAGAGTTCACAATTAATTACCTACAGATTAACCTCCAAACTCAAAGCCTTACTAAAATTAATTTGGCTTTTTAATTACGTATGGTCTATCATAACCATTATTAATTTTTAACAATACCAAGTCCCTTTTCCCTACCCTCTCCCCACCTTTTTTCCCCTATAGACATTATTCTCAAGTGTACAATCTACTAGAAGCGGTATTTCAGCTGTACGAAGCTAAGATTCTTGGCCTTTTTTATTTTTTTATTTTATTAGTTTCGTCCGTTATATATACAAGCTGATTTACCCAAAATATCCTTATCGATCCATATATGGTTTGGGTAGATATATATCTATCTAAACCAAAATTTAATTAATTGAATAACTCGGACATAAAATATCACGGTATACCGCAGTATTTAACTTAATACTAAACAGATCATCACTACGGTCTCACTTTCACCCCAACCCATGGATCTTTTTTTTTTTTTTGTCTTGGCATATGGATTTCAAATTATATGTTCAAGACATGCCGGCACCTGGGCTAATACAAAAAGCTCCAATAGACTTCACCCCCATAATGGTAACAACCGGCTCGGGATGAGATTTATGTGGCGGTCTAATCACTTTAGATTCTGATGGCTGATCCACCTAACCGAAACTTTTCACGTTCCCCTGAGTGATGACCGAGCTTGAACAGTACGTGGCCAAATTGCGCAGCCAAGATAGCATAGGGATAAGATGGCACATCCACCATCGATCGATCTAGTAGTGACTAAGAACGGGATCTTATCTAAATGGTTTATGAGTGGTTATTATTGTGGCCGGTGTGAAAAATGGCTATTATAAACTTTTTGGCTTTAAATAACTTTTTTTCGTCTTATATACCACTTGTATACTTATTTTGGTAGATCAAATTACAATTAAATCGTTAAGAATTATATTGGATATTACAGTAGGGGTATATAGATAACATTGTTGGTTCCGATAGGACAATGTTGGATTAGACGCATGCTCAAACTGGCTAAGTTTTAAAAGTCACTTTTATTTTGCTTCCTTACTTGAGGCATAGAAAAAAGCAAAAGGCCGTGCACGGCTGAGAACCTTTTGAATTCCCCTGAATAAAGAAACGGTAAACCCCAGCAGTAGGTAACCTCGATAAAAAGTTTTCACCCAATCGGCTTTTCAGTTATCGAAACTACTTAAACATTTTGGTTTCCCACTTAAACATTTCTTTTTTATATTTTACGTCTTTTCGTGCACTAACC
Source organism: Blastobotrys arbuscula (assembly GCA_030564365.1). Classification (NCBI taxonomy): domain Eukaryota; kingdom Fungi; phylum Ascomycota; class Dipodascomycetes; order Dipodascales; family Trichomonascaceae; genus Blastobotrys; species Blastobotrys arbuscula. The sequence goes on along the minus strand of JAJLUN010000009.1, from coordinate 25,199 downwards.
GCAGAAACCATTACAATCATTATAACCAGTTATTGGCACTTGTGATCATAAAGGCAACATTATATGCGCAGCTGGGTTTTATCACTGCGCCAAATTTAACTGAGCTTCAGTTTAGTTGTCATAAATTTGGTGATTCAAAAGGCTTTGCCATTGTTAATACGATTGCGGGAAAATGTACGAAAACATGAGGAACATACAAATTTAAACTTAAGTTAATTATAGAGTTGGTAGCATTAGCATTTCATTGCCCGGAATCTCAAGACACTGAGTATCCAATTCTATCTTTTGAATTAGAAAGGTATTTCTTCTACAGATTGTATCGCTGGAAAAACCCCAAGCTTTGTGTTGTTCCCGGGACTAGTGTTGGCCGGATACTGGGTTCAGGGTTATTCCTAATTTATTAGAGAATATGGCTAAAAAAACGAATTATCCAACAGTTGATAGAAGATTTTATCAAGAGGCATTTCATATTCCAGGGTGCAGATCCCCACCAAATAAACTGCCGTTAAATGGCGACAACAGTTTATAGCGATATAGGCTATCTAACCATGCATGAACTCTAATATTTTAATTCATTTAAAATGGTTCGAGGTAAATGCGCCCAGAGGCTTATTTGACCGAATGATAATCCCATCCAGTAGTCACTCGCTCATGTCGCAGGATATCGGAAATATCAACACCGCACTTTATTTTTTTTTTTTTTGCCTTCAGCTTATTAAACCAATAAAGTTTATCTAAAATGTGCGTCAAATTGCCTACACACCAAACTATAGATAGGGGTTTTCATAGTGGCCAATTTGAGGTTCACGCTATGCGGCTCAAAAAAAAAAAAAATTCAAACCCTTGTTGGAACCTACTAGTTATAATAATGATTAGGTTGTTAGAAGTTGTATCAATAGAGCAAGAGGGCACGGGGGGTGTATAAATATGCCACTATTCGGCTGTTCTATTCTTTTTTCAGCTTATAACAGTGACACCCCACAGGTATTACGCCGCCGAAAAATTATAGCGAGGGTAAAATCAATGCAATAGTGTATAAACCAAATATTAACTAGATAAAGCACTTCCATTGAAAAAATATATAAATACAAAATTACAACGTTTACCAACTACTCTATAAAAAGCCAACTGCTCTTCCCTTCTTTTGTTTTCTCTATTTATTATTTTTTCCTCCATCCAACGATTTTTTTTCATCCTTTTTAATATGAATACCTGTTTCGACTCAAGAATTAGAAGACTACTCAGAATCCACCGAGATTTCACCATGCTAGCACAAAGGAACGTAAGCGTCACAAGTAGTACTCGACAAACTACATTTGACCTTGAGGCCACCATATTGCTTGTTGATTTTTATTTAGTTCCATATGCCGACAAAAGCGACCGCACAATAATTGTTAATTCAGTGGATGAGTTTTTGGATAAATTGATTTATGGACGGACAAATTTAACCTTTAATTGCGATTCCAGTGTTGTGGATAGAGTGTTAATTGACTTATGCACTATAGCTAAATCAAGGTCTAGGGGCATCGCTAATCCATCAAGGTGCACATGCAGCAGAAAGATTCATTCTATTTGGGTAACGCGTGTTGTTCGTGGTAGACGCTAATTTTTCAGCTTATATTTACACGTTGGTTTTGCAGTTTGCTAATTAAAATGTAAAGATTTATTCATATATATTGTAACTAGGGTAATCATAAACCGAAATGGAATATTACACGCTCAAGATCAGACTACTGTCAAGCCAAAATCACAACATAGAACGAAAATTCCAAACAAACAAAAAACAAAAAAAACAATGGTCGATTGATACAGATGGATAAAAAGTTATAAAGACGAGGCAAGAAGGCCTATCTTTGAAGGGGTTTTTAAAAATATAAGCAAAAAAATAAGAAAGCTATTTATTTATTTTAATAATAATAATACATACAAGCTTATACTAATAAAACATCCTAATGTTCAATAGCTCGATACCGTCTGCATCGATGACACCACACATATCTCACTACACGATCTTCTTGTTCATTGTCCCGATCACCATACAAATCGGGGATTTCTGCATCGCCATGCTGTCTCATTGCCATTCGAAGACAGGGTTCATGAAAGCCGTGGCCGCAATCTAATCGAATCAACGGCCCATTTTCTTCACTATTAGTACACAATGAGACAGGAATTGAAGCACATTGTAAATTTCGCCGATTAAATACAGAACCAGAATTGTTAATATTACCAACATTTGAATCGGTAGCTGTAGATGATGATTGAGTGTAAGGATGGTGACGAGCCGACCGGTTAGCTGTATTTTGACGATTATTAGTGTCAACTCGTGGTGTAGATGAGGAGGAAGAAGGACTTGATGCCGGCCAAGGGTTGAATTGGAATGTTTGAGTGTTGGTGGTGTTTGAAATATTGGTATTTGGGTTGTGTAGTTGGTTAATCAATGAGGCTAGTCGGCTTGGATCCAAGAAAGTATGATTACGCTCAGCACCTTCGGTACCGTCATTATTGGTGTTATTGTCACCATCCCCACTGTCAGTAGTACTGGAATTGGTATTAGTGTCGCCAGCAGTGTGGCGGCCAAATAAAGGATAAGTATTTTCCGAATCAAACATAAGAAAGCTGATGCTGTTACTTGACGGGTCATAATGAAACCGCCGTCCCGGCTCTTGTGTTTGATTTTCAGTAGTAGTAGCATTGTTGTCTTCTGGAACACTTTCGTCCGGGTCATTGTCATTATTGTTGTTTTCACCATTGTTGTTATTATTATTATTATTGCTGTTGTTGTTGAAAATGTTTTGCAAACTTTGATCCATGAACGGGCGTAAAAATCTACCCACAAATTGTGCCAATGGACTAGACTCACTTCTTTGACCCGTACTTCTCAAATATTCATCGTGCGATTCAATAGCCGTTCTACACATTGGACAAGTGTTTGATTCCTTTAACCATTCTTTCAAACATGAACAGCCAAACTGATGCCCACATGGCATTTGACATGGCCGATGATCGTTAGGTAGTTCTGGTAAATAACTTCCACTAGCTTCATTTGATTCACTCAAGCCAGGAAAACTTTCTGGAGGGTCATCATCCCCCATCGGTTCATCTTGTTGTTCATTTTGTTCATCATTAGGAAAACTTTCAAGTGGGTCGTCATTCCCTATTATCCCCCCATCTGGAATGCTGACATCTGGATCACTATGACTCCCTTCCATTGGAACACTAACATCTGGATCATCATCCTTCATAGTCTTTGGATCAATATACGAATCGAAACAAATTGGGCACTGTTTAGACTCGTCGGCATCATCATAATCCAACAATTTTAATTTACGGATCGCTCGTTGACTAGCACGTTGTTTAACCGCCTGAAACGCATTTAAACCCATCCCTCCCAGTCCATTCAAAACATTCAGAATACTAAACCGTCCTCCTTCACCATCTTCTTCACCATTCCCATTCTCATTCCCGTTCTCATTTGCATTACGATTACCAAACACAAATGGCCCTGCACCGCCGAATTCTACTGATATTCGGGGCGTACCTGTAGCTATCTGTGTATTAACCCCGTCGGACCCTATTGTGAATGTGTATACATGGTTAATAGTATATGCATGTCGATTATTGGTATTGTTAGTATTGTTGTCATTATCATTATGCTCGTTTTGGTCATTATCGTTATGGTCGTTACGCTGATTCGGCTGGTCACTCATATCTTGTTTATATTATTAGCTGAAATGAAAATTTAAAATTTAAAATGGAATAAAAATGAAGTCTCAACAGTTGGAAACAAAACAAAAAAAACGTTCGTCGTCGTCAAATAATTTTTTTTTTTTTATAAAAAAGTTGTGTTGTTTACTAATAGGAGTTCCACAATTACAAATAAATAAAATAGAAAAAGACGTACTCTCACTGGTATTGCATAAATTTTTTTTTAGTAAGATCCCACTATTTTCTAATATATTTCCCGGGTTTTTTTATTAAAGAATAAATAATGAAATTTCTAAACCGGATATTAAAGCTTTTTCAAACACTGGAAGGATTTTTTTAAGCGGGTTAGTTTATTGAGAAAATGACCTCAAAAAAATTAGTGGTTTATGTGCAAATGAAAAGAAAGCAAGTTTGAAATTAATAACGTAATAATTTAGATGTAGGAAGAAGAAAAAAAATGTGTCTAGCTATTACGTGCTCGTGGCACACCTTAAGCTTTTAACTGTGGTTATGTGGGAGCCTAGGTCAAACGGGGCCCTGGCAACACAAACATACTCGCCACCCGCGACGGGAATATCGGGGTTATTTAACTATTCTACTACCTTCTCCAAACTCTTATCTACGTTCAAACATTATAAAATTGGTGATAATGAATCTTATTCCACCACATTTCTTTGTTAGATAAACGCATTTTGATCTTTTACACACTTTCCATATTAGGGAGTTAATTGCGTGATGCACATTAAATTATTGAAGTCTAAACAATGATGCGTGAGCTAAGCTAAAATCATAATTAAACTTGATCCTTGAAAAAGTACCTCATAATAGCTACACGCTATAGCAGGGTAGTGTAAAAGTTATCCGTTAAGTCAATATAATGAAACGCAATTAAATCAGTTTTTGGACTTGTGTAATTTCAATTCAGGTTTCGAGTAACATGTTTAGGCGTATACACTGTTGTGGTTCGGTGAAAAGCCCGTTTGAAGTTATGATAGACTGGCAATATTTTCTTAAATGATCGCTTTGAGATACTAGGTAGATACATAATACTGCATTCGGATAGAAATAGTTTGTCCGTCTATCGATCGATGATAATATTTTCAACATCCGATTGATAATTAAAATTGTGGCTTGATTTCGGTCCCAAAACTTGTACGTTATTTGGTAAGCCTAAAACACGGCAGTGATATACAGGAATCAGATTTCTACCGCTTAATTAATTACTCAAAATGCTCCTTCGGTGTTAACACATTCGATGGTGATTTGAGTATTACAATTTTTATGACACACCAGTAGCTCAATATTTGAACCCGGGTCATGCCATCACACCAGTTAATTTCAGAAGGTACAATAATAAAATATACGTAAACCCAACAAAATTGGAGTTATTGATAATATTCAAAAGTATATTAAAGGAATCTATTCTACACCAATATCTTCATTCCATTCTTGAGGTTTAGCTTTAATGAAGTCACCCATCAACTTTTTACATTCGGCATTATTCAAATTCACAACTTCAATACCTCGGGCTCGCAAATAATCATCACCACCGACAAAAGTTTCATTTTCACCCATGACAACTCTTGAAACACCGTACATCACACAAGCACCGGTACACATATCGCATGGACTTAGAGTAGTGTACATGGTAGCACCTTTATAAGCGGAACCTGGCAAACGACCAGCGTTTTCCAAAGCGTCTATTTCACCATGTAAAGTAGCTGAACTTTTTTGGATTCGTTGATTGTGCCCGGCACCCAAAACTTTCCCGTCTTTGGAAACCAAAACCGCTCCAATTGGGACACCGCCTTCGTTAAAGCCTGGTTGTTAGCTTCTTATCTACTTGAAGAATAATTAAACGTACTTTTTTGGGCTTGTTCGATAGCAAGTTGAAGGTATTCAGCGTCAGTTTTCATTTTTTTTGATGGTTGGTTATGATGATGGGAGTGAAATTTTTGAAGGATTATATAATTTAAATATGAGGGTAAAAAAACAAAAAAAAAAAGCCGCCTGGCATGCATGCGATTGAGCTTTACTAACCGACGGAACGGTGATCCCCGCCACATTAATCCGTCGGAACTCCGTTAATTTGATATAGATCTCTCCGCATTTTATTTATTATAATATTATAAGATCCAGCTATTCAGACAGCTTTAATAATAAGCGAATGCATTTCTAAACTTGTTAGTACAAATAACCAATAAATATTTATATGGAATTTATTAAGTTGAAATTCCTTTTCTCTTTTTTTTTGTTTTTTATGGATGTTCATTCGGCTCGACAATTTCACTGCTTTCCAGTGTTTTATTTCCAAATTTTTTATGAACAATCCCATTAAACATCATAGTCCCATAGACTAAAAGTGCAAACCCACATAATTGCAAGAAATGGAACCCTTCCCATCCTAATAAAAACGATACAAACCAGATACCAATTGTTCGGCATGTATCGATAGTAGATCGTGATGTAGCACTTAATGATCTAGTCACTGACAATCCGCAAAAATTGAAACTTGCAATAGATATCATAATTGCAGCACCTGCCCACAATAAAGTACTGTTACTAAACACTTGTTTTAACCCAACTGATAAATTGAACATATCTGCAGTTGGATTTTGTTTGTTAATAAACAAATAAATAATCATGGAACTAACGACCGTAATTAAAGAACCAAATGAACCTTCCCAAGACACAACTTTGATTGGTTCCAAACTCCATTTGTCCAAAATATATTCTTCAACAACAAATTGACCGGCAGTGAAAATTTGTGCGAATAACACCATACACAAACCTAATGTCACTTCCCATGGAGTCTTTTCCAGTCCTTCTGCAACAACTCTTGATTGATCTTTTGCATTCATTCTGGCACTCAACCCAACTAAGAAAACCCCAGCAGTAACAGTAGTCAATCCATACCATTGGATCACAGAAATTTTACGTTTTAAAAACACAATCGACATGAATCCTACAAATAACACTAGCGCACCTCTAATCATTTGGTAGATACTAACTGGGACATACAATAACCCAACATTCATCAATGTGGTGCCGCAAATATCAAATACTGCAGGAATACTTAATAGTAAAATTTTTTTGCCCTTTAGTATCGGAGGTGGTTGTGGCGTGTTTGTGTTATCAATTGATTCCGGAATAGACTGGTACTGATTTCGGTTTGAATATGCATAATATCGTTTGGACAATAAATAAAAGATCCAGCAGCATGCTTCAGCAATAAACATTTGCACAGTTTGAAACACTGGCTGTTCAAAATGTTGACGTTCTTTTGGTGGGCCGTCGCAGTTGGATACACATTGGTTATCTTGAAGTTTGTTCAAGATACTGTTAGCGCACCCACTAACTAACATCCCAATAACTAGTATCGACTATCATGTTAGCAAAAGATATACCAGTTCTCAAAAAAACATACTATGTAATTTCGTGAAGCCATGATCACACTAGTCGTTTGATAGATTTGTCGTTATAAAAGTTGCCGATTGTTTAGAGATAAAAAAAAAATATTAAAAATAGAAAAATGTGGCTGTTGGGAATAATTAAGGGATAAACGCACCCTTTTATAAACGCAGGAAAACTTCATTGTGTTCAGCAGACTAGTTTAAACTTACCGCTGGGCCGCGCTAGTCATACTCTCCCACTGTGGTGGTGCAAGCACTAGTGATCCCAGCCGATCCGCAATTGATTGTGTGTATTGTTCACGCCTTGGCACTACAGATTTTATGTAGAAAGGCTTGGAGAGAGGGGTGGGTAATCCCCACATTTTGGGGTGTTTTGACAGCTTTAGTTGAGTTAAATCGATCGATTTAAACTTATTGCTAAGCATCCCTGTATTGTTTATGTACCGAATTGGATTTTTTATCTTTTTTTTGCTAAATGCGTTAGATCATGTGTGTTTTGCTGCGATACAACCATACGATATTACCATTCAGCGCTTGTTGTATATAAAAGCTTATCTAGTATTGTTATTACTTGTTTTAGGTTTCGCACTACTTTATATATTGCAATATGTATCGATTTTTATCATTATGTTATATCATTACGTTATATCATTACGTTATATCATTACGTTATATCATTATGTTAAAAATGAATGTATTATTCAAATTTTGCGATCGCATTTTTATAACCCATCACTATAGTCGTCGTCGCCATGCACTAATGGCATAAAACTGCAAAGCAAAACAAAAGGGGTGTGGTGTGTATTTGGGCTGGTAATGCTATTCTAAATATTGATTCTTCGCACGATCGGTCTAGATATAGACCCTTTGCCCCTATATTTAAAAAATTTCCAGCACTTGTGCCATAGAAAAATGTAAGAAATCTAAAACATGTTGCAATGAAAAAAAATAGAGCTAGCGTTTAAAGGTTGAGCCGCATCTAGGAGACAACTTGACTAGCTGATGAGATCTATAAGCAAAACCCAAACTGAACTAGTAGCATCAGTTACTTATACTTCTATTATAATGGCACGTTTATCTTTTCGTAAAAATTTTTAGGCTACCCGACTTCACTAAATGCAAATGCATCGTTCATTGTTATGATTTCTATGGTTAATAATTGTGCACGTATTATATTTTTTTCGTTTACGTATACTCTCCAAGTATAGCGATATATATGTATATGCATATATAATATTGGAAATAAAAATAAAACGTAAATAAATAGAAATGTCCATATGGCAACAGATTGCAGTACAGGTGATTGAATCTTTTAAGGCAAGTACTAATGAACATGTATTTTTCCAAGCTGGCTTGTGTCCTAACTTACGAACGTTTGCAGAATTTTTTCCTGTACTTTACGAACTTTTTTTACGATCGGTAATTTTTTTTTTAAAATTAAATTCCGAACTTTTCAAACTGCTTTCCAAGATCTTTTTAGATGAGCTAATGAGTACATTATCTTACTATTTTTACTGCAAAAATATTTTAGAAATACTTATAAAGAAATGCACGCGTATAACAGCGTCTATACGACCATCATCTAATCTAATCTAATCAGATCAAACCTCACCACCATCGTTCTTAAAACGAAAACAACTAATATAATAAATCCAATTCAATAAAATTTAAAGTCCTATATATCTAAATCTAGCAAATAATAATAATAATCTATTCAACTTCTAATCGATAAGTAGCGATTTCAAAAGCTTTATGCTCAATATCAACCGATTTCCCATCACCATTAACTTTCAATTCCGCTACATCGTCTTCCAAAAGATCAACTTTAAAAGCCCGTTTAACACCAAATTCACACTTCAACGTACCTCGAGCTTTACCTCCCATTGAATCATAAACTCTGATCACGACATTCTTACCATGTTGTTTAACCGGCAACAACCCTCTACTGACACTTTCATCATCTTCATGTCGTTTAATAGCGCCAATGATAAGCGATCTACTGTTATTATTCTGCAACGAAACGGCGCCAAAAGTTTCGTCATTGTCCAAGACCATGGCGTCTAGCTCGGCATACACTGCAGGCATTGGGCTGTTGAATTGTAACCCAGCTTGAGCAGTCAATCCAGTCAATGGACCTTCGTGTGGGAAGATTGCGTATCGGAAAGTGTTAATACCCATATCTGCATGTGCATCTGGTGATTTGGATGCTCGTAATAATGATAACCGCATAACATTGCCATGAACACTATAACCATACTTGCAATCATTCAACAATGATACACCATAAGTGTGGTCGCTCAAATCGGCCCATTTGTGCCCGCATACTTCAAATTTGGCAACATCCCAGGTGGTATTGAAATGGGTTGGCCGCTTATGGCAGCCATAACTGGTTTCATAGCTGGCAACATCACTCTTAACATCAACTGGGAATTCAACCTTCAAGAACTTGTATGTTTCGTGCCAGTCGACTTCAGTATCAAACGCAACAATTTGAGAATCTTCACCAATGGCAGCCAAGGAAATAGTGGTCTTGAGACTGGATTCTGAAGAGATTTTTTGGGTCAATTGGACAGAGGCTCGTAATGGGCCTTGTTCGGTAATTGAAACGGTAGCACCAGTCAATGGCTGGCGAGTATCCAATGAATACAAGTCAGTATCCCATGCTGGGAAGGATAATGGTTTATCGTCATAAATAACATATTGATTACCCTTTTTCCCGTCTGCCAGAACTTCTCTACCAGCTAGTTTGTCATAGACAGAAGTTAATAGCCCTTCGGAAATTTTGACGGTAAACCGATCATTGTTTAGCTCAATAGTTCCTGGCGATGATTCTGTGGCGGTGGCGGTGCTGGTGACGTTAGCAACTGGGGTGGCTAACCCGGCAGAGCCAGACACTGGTACCAATTTCTTACCACCAGAAGAAACTTGAATTGATTCAGTATTATCTTCATCATCTTGGTCGACTTCAAGAATGGCAGTTCGGTCCCATTGTAATGTATTCAACCCGACCAGCTTACTGTTTTCTGTCCTGGTTGTTGATACACCCAACGCTTCCAATGCGGTTTTGACCAAATCCCGGCCACTTTCAAATACAGATTTATAGATTTTGTTGGCGTCATCATAAATCATTTCGATACCTGAACCTGGCAAAACATCATGGAATTGATTCAAACATACGTTTTGCCAGCACTTATCAATCTGTTCAGTTGGGTATTCATAATCTTTGTTAACGATACTTGCCAAAGTGGCCAACCATTCCACATCATGCATCAAAATTTCTGTAAATCTGTTACCCTTCTTGATATCACCATGAGTGGTATAAGTACCTCTATGGTATTCCAAATACATTTCCCCATTCCACGTACTTAAGTCATTACCGCTATCAGTGTCTTGTAAAATTTTATCCCAAAAATCTTCCACAGATGGACCGCTAGTGATTCGTGGTAACAACCCAACGGTGTCACTAACACCACGACAACGTCGCAACTTTTCAATCATTTCGGCAGTTGGGCCACCACCACCATCACCGTACCCATACAACAACATACCAACTCGATCAGCTTCCAAGTCTTTGTGTTGTTCCAAAGATCGCTTAACGTCACCAAAATGCGCCTTGGCAGTGTATGTGTCGTTTGGTGGCATGTGCACCAAAACTTGGGACCCGTCTAATGCGACCCAATTAAAAGTTGAATGTGGGAACCCATTAATTTGACTCCAACTTAGTTTTTGTGTTAAAAACTTGTCCATACCTGCCAGACGGCAAAATTGTGGAACTTGTGGGGAATAACCAAACTATATTTTGTTAGTAAAACTTGCTTTTTTAAGAAAAAGGAGGAGGGATGCTAAAAAATACGTACCGAATCAGGTAACCAAAACGTTCTATTCTTGAAACCAAAGTGTTGCTCGAAGAATCGTTGGCCTAATAGAAACTGTCGTGCCATTGCTTCACCATTTGGCATATTGGTGTCATGTTCAACCCAGGACCCACCAATTGGGATAAATCGACCATTACCACTATCAGCAGCTTTAACGATTCTTTCAAAAACGTCTGGGTAATCATGTCGTAACCAATCGAATTGTTGGGCCTGAGAAGCAACAAAGACATACTCTGGATATCGCTCAAGCAAATCCAATTGAGAAGCCCAGGACCGACCAACCTTTCGGTGTGTTTCTCCATACGGCCATAACCACGCAGTATCGATATGGCAGTTACCAATTGCGTAGACAAAATTTTCGTTATCATTGTCATAAACAGTGGCAGAATCAACTTTATCACCGATATACTTTTTGGCGATCTCTCGACATTGAGCAATAGTATCTTGAGCATTGTTTGGGTCAAATGTATTCATAATTTTATTTCCCAGTTCTCTAGCACGGTGCTTTTGCCATGCACTGGATGGGAATTCCCGGGCACCATCAGTTAGAACATGGTAATCAACCTCCAACGCTCGTGCCTCCAAATTTGGCCACACCAAATCGGCTAGTTGCAATTTAAAATATCGGTTCATGTTTGGTGGGGAGTTGTTACCAGTCATTTCATTACAACTAGTTTCAATATAAAAAGTGTGCCATTGGCCATCCTTAACCCAATCTCGGGGGATAACCCACTCTTTTCGGTCTTGGTTACTCAACCCAATGACACCCTCACCTTCTTCATTAAAAACAAACCCTTCATCACTTGAATCCCAATTCCAGATAACTTGTTCTGCATCTCTCCATTTCTTTGGAATTTTAACGTGAACTTTGAACCAATGGGTTGACCAACTTGGACCAAAAGATTCACCTTTTTTGGTTGGACGCCATGTTGCAGTTTTCATCACTTCCTTAAATCTAGGTCGTGATAGTCCTGGAACAGAATATACTTCCAATTTCACCTTGTCTGTGCTATCAGTCCGATCATTATCATAAAAATGTGGTAGTTCTAATGATGAATATTGACCGCCGTCTGTGAATTGACGAAGTCGAGATTCGTAAAGTTTGAGAATCTTTTTAGGATTCGGAACATCACTGTACCGTGCGTAATCACTCATTGTTATTTTTTGTTGTTTTTTTTTAGTTATTATCTTTTTTTTTTTTTAAATGAATGTTAATAAGTAATTGATAAACAAAGTAGAAATGGTGAGATATTTATATAAAAATAAATAATAAAAAAACTCAATAACAATTGAGACTTTAATTAGTGGGCTGGTGGTGGGTGCGGAGGGGTGCGGAGGGGGGCTTTGTTATCAAACCACCCAACTCAACAGTTAATAGGCTTTATCTTTGCATCAACGTACAACAAAAAGGTGATGTATTTATATGCGCATGTTGATGCTTGCTGGCTCGGATCGGTCCCTGAAACGTGCGCTATAGTCAAAAAACCTCCAACGCCCCTATATAACAACAAATACCAGATGATCGGGATCGGATCTCCAATTATACGCTTATAGTATAAATATACGTACAACAAGAATGTCGTAATCACGTTTATTTTCAAGTGGCGGTTAACAATTGAGCGAGCTTGGCTTCCAGCAAGTGGGTATCGAAAAAACATCCCCGCATTTTTTTACGTTTATTAATTATAAGCTTATATAAGAATTATATCATATGAGCGATGGGTACCGTAATGGATGTATATATACAATTCAGCATAGTTATTATTAAAGTATAACCCAGTTTTATTTATCGAGATTGGCTTGGAAATTTAGGATAATAGTAAAACACAAAACTTTTATTTTGGGACAATTAATGTACCGAACATCCAAAAGATGAACATGTATATATATAAATTAGTAATTAAAAAATGGTTAGTAATCAGCGACCTGGATTCTAAAAAGATCGCTACAAATAATAAAAAGATAAATACGTTTTGTTTTTTTTGATTTTTTTTCAACAAGCAATTGGGTGATAATTAACATTCAAAGATTCTAGCATCGCACATGCTTTAATTCGATCACCTTGACCATCTCTCAAATGGCATTGTTTGAACAATTCAACATCGATTTCAAAACAACATCGATCAACTCGGATCCGTGAGTAATCATCAAATACGTATTCACCAGTCACCTTTGTCAACCATGGCTCTGGAAATAAAAACAAATGTTCGATATAAACTTTTTTGATAGTTGGGCAAAAGATAAGAACTTTTCGTAAAAATCGCACAACTTCTGATTGGCATAATGGTGATAAATTGATAACTAATGAATCCAGATTTCTCAATTTAGTAGCTAATCGACAATACTCCGCAAAATCAATCGGTCTAGTTCGTTTACCCGGTTGGACTACCAAACTCTTAATGCCCAGTTTAGTAATTCTAAACAACTCTGCAACAAAATCAACTCGCAACTTTCGAATTTTTAGTTGTCGAATATATGGCGAACTAACACAGGCTTTAGAGACCGATTTCACCAATGGATCTTCATCATCGACGGGACCTTGTACCGATAACCGTTCAAGGTTTGGAAATTGAATAGTTTGAAAAACGTGACCTTCTCGTGTATAAGATTTGAACGCGGTCACGTTACGGGCGCTAAACTTCTTGTCGTTTACTAAAACTGGTTCATCGAATTGACTCATTTGAAGATGGTTAACAGTTGATGGGAGCCAGTTGATTGATTCTGGGTTGGAGACGCCATTACCCCATTTCAATGAAACATACTGTAAATTAGTACATTCGGAGAAAAAAGTTTTCAAAGATGCTGCGTCCAAATCTTTATAATGCCACAAATCGAACCGTTCAATAGAACTTGGCAGTTGGTTACCACATAATTTTTGTCCAACTGATTGATGATTACAATCAAGTCGCAATAATTTAACGTTACCGAATGAGACCGGGCTGATGGTTTGTAAGTTGGCGTCAATATTGAATTTAATGTTAGTTTCGATATTTGGTTGATGCTTTAGTAATCTTTGAATAGTTGGAATATTGGAAGAATTATTGTTGTTGTTGTTAATATCCACCATCATTTCCATGAGCCGTAGGTTGGAGAACCGAGGTAGCACAGAATCGATCATCCATGATACTAGTTGTGATTTTGATAAATCATCAATGTTATCCAACGTAACTTGTACATCTGGCTGCTGTTGTTGTTGTTGTTGTTGTTGATCCAAAGCAAATGGGATATTTAGTGTCAAAATCCGCACCCATTCATATGCAAGGTCAAAATCACCACGTAGAACCGCCTTGGCAAACAACCGCATGTTAGTATTAATCGCACTAGAAACAAACCCCATCTTTTTACAAGAATGTTCGCTCCAAAATGCAGTACTCTTGCAACACTGGGAATGGTTGTTGCTACCGCAATACTTGGTCATATTTGTCGAAGGATTTTCGGTCAAGTTCAGATCGACATGGTTCCATAGTTTGGCGATAAGGACGGCTCGGAGGTCTTTGCATGTGCATTGTAAACTGATCACGTCGGAGGTGTTTAAATAGTAGATGACTTGGTGGATTAATTCAGTGGGGAGTTGTAACATTGTTGTAGTGATAATAGTTAGCAACAATATTTAATTATATATATATATATATATATATATTGCAAAAAAGTATGGTATTGAAATAGGTTAAAAAAAAATTTATGGTCTTTAGAATTTATGCGGAATTGTAAGCTTTATATATTAATAAATAAAAAAAATTAAAAATTAAAAACTTGACTCACATTTTTGTATTATATATTTTTTTTGTTATATATTTATTGTTGAGTATTAATAAAAAAAAAAAAAAAATTGGCTTGCGTGGAAATAAAAAAAAAGTTTCTAAAAGAAACTTAGTTGTGCTCATTCTCTCTCTCGTGATCGGAAAAAAAAAAAAAATTTCTTTCTTTCATACTGGGAAATTTTTTTTTTGTTTTTTTTTTGTTTATATATTACATATGGTAACGCTTTTCAAAATATCTGGTTGCTATTAAAATATATCAGATATAAACTAGTCTTTGAACGTTTCTTTATTGTAAATAGTTGGTTGTTTAAAAAAGAAATCGTCATCTTCAGTTGTATTCAAACATGAAGATATAAGCTAAAACGGAGAGAGGGGGGTTTCGATTTGTACAAAAATTAATCATGTTTGATAAAAATTCATTTAAGCAGTGATAAAATGTGGCTGTTTAAGTTTCTTTTACTCATTTGCCGCCGCCAATGTTGCACACGTTTTTCCCACCTCAACATAAAATAAAGTGATATTTTAGCCCTTAACAGCAAGAGATGGCTAAACGGACTTAAGTACTGCTTGCTTGTAACCCCTCGACATATGAGCAAGCCCCATAATATGCTACTTTACTAGTCTTTTTTTTTTTTTTTCACGATTTCCAAGTTTTGCAGCACTTCTGGTCTCTTTATTTATTATTAGCAAGCCTTGGCCCTTGTGCTTTTTTGTACAAGGCAATCAAGGTCTTGCCGGGCCAAGAAGGGTATTCCCAATAAAAATAAAAATAAAAATAAATTTCTGCGCCACAAAGTGAGACAGAAAACTTTTATCCTTTCTGTCTTAGATGTGATGCGCACCAAAAAAAGAACAATTATATTATCAGTTTTAAAATAACAAAAAAAAAAAAAACTTAAAAAAAATCCGGGGTAATCTAGTCATCCCTGCTGACAAAACAAAACAAAAAAAAAACAAGGATTTAAGCACGGTAGTGAAAATAAGGAGATGAATTGTTTGTTTTTATTTATTTAGATCGTTGACCCCTTTTTTTTTTTGTAAATGTTTAGTCATATTAATTGCAATTCTTTTTTTGTGTAAGTCTTTTAGTTATATTCATGGGCTGTAATAATACGTTACTAAGCTTATTAACTTTGAATTCTAAATTATAATTATTTCAATATATTTTATTATGTAGTTGGAATGAATGGATTGTTACAATAAATGGATCGATGGGATTGTTTAAAAACCCTTTTAGTATATAAAAACCAAAATATGAATTGTTATATAACCATGATTCCAAAATATGGGGTAATGTATAGTTGATGCGATTAAAGCAGCACTGTTCGATGGGGCTTTAAAACCATCCCAAGCATATGACCACACTCAAAAAAAAAAAAAAAAATTCTAATTTTTATGTTGCAAAATATTTTTACTAATGCATGATTTTTTTTTTTTTTTTTTTTTTTTTGTGATCGATGCCCATTATAAGAAAAAGAAAAGAAAGGTAAAAAAAAGATGCGGTTCTTTTTTTACATTTTGGGTTCATTTTCATTGAATTTTACGCGGTTAAAGTTTAATTAAAAGATCGACATTATTTTTACTCTAGAGGAAGTTCATCCGCTCACACACTTGTCAACAATATAACCGCACCGCCCTTGCGCAACCTCGTTTATAACCAAAACTATTTGATATTTTGCTGGACCGCCGCATCGGTCTTTGTGTGCCCCAGATTTTTTTTTTTTTTTTTTTTTTAATCCTTTTTTTACATTTTGGGGTGTAGAGAAATGTAAAAAATTGTCCAATGCGCCGCCGCGCAAATCGTGAAATTTTTTTTTGTTTTGTTTTTGCGGTTATAACGAGACAAGAAATTTGCGACCGCTTGAGGAAGGTGAAAGCAGGCGTGAAAAAAAGTTCTGGGAACCCGCACGTTTATGTCACAACATACAAAATTACATTATGAAAGAATAAGTTTGTTTTTCGGTATATAAAATATAAGTAAAAAGGGATGGGATGGGAGGACGGGCGGAATGGCGGAATTTATCTGAAATACGATACCAGGTTGGTCATTTTGTCGTATTATAACTAATGTGTTGAATTATAATAAACGAGGGGTCACTTATATGTGTATAGACAATTTTAACAATAAATGAGGAGTCACTTATATGTGTATATATAGAAGATTTTAACACAGCATTGAATTTATCCAAGTGAGGTCTCGTGTATTCTGCCTTTAGATATATAGCATCAGATATACATTGCTGCAAAACACTCTTCGGCAACTAAGTATTAGAAACGATTCATATGGGTCATAATGCACGTTTTCACTATATAATATGGGACCTTTAAAAGTAACTAGCCTTAAAACAAGTTCATTTTCAAATTGGTCCACTATGGGTTGAGACATCAGTGTCGCTCTTATCAATTCATGATAACCTCATATCGATAAACTTATCATGAGTCAATAACGTCTAACTGCATACAGCAGGCCTATAGGCCGGTCCGGAAATTTTAATTAATCCGTCTTGCGGTGCATGACGGGCCCGGTTATCCTTTTAAGTTTAAGTTTTAAATTGAGATTTTTCAGATAAACTTCTCATATGATATTATCTTTTTCAGCAATCTGGTGTTTGACAATACATCATTATACACAGTCATGGCAGCTACAGTGGGTGAGCACGATACTATAATTAAACTTGTAGTTTTTAGACCCCCCCCCCAACACTAGATATCTTAAAGTTTGTCGTTGGTAGGCTCCTGCCACTTATGGATTGTGAGTCTTTTTTCCAGATATTAATTTAATTTGTGATCTACTTCGTATTCATATAATCATATGAACTTATTTATTAGTACAAAATTATGTTTTATAAGCCATTGAGTAACCAAGTTACAATACTGGCAGCGTTAGTAATCTGCGGCTCAAAGTTCTTGAATGTGTAAGTCTAAAAAGGCGGCCAAGATTTAAGGAAGATTCTAGTGTATGTTGGAATTATATAGGTTATTAGATAATAAAGCTTATAAGACAATAAAGCTTATAAGATAATAAAGCTTATAAGATAATAAAGCTTATAAGATAATAAAGCTTATAAGACCTCGACTCTGTGTGCACGATTCCCAATGCTTATAAAATAGTTGATTGTTCAGTAACCTTACATGTATCATGTATCATGTTTTTGTTTTTTTTTTTAAATTAAACTATCTTAGTACTATAATACGCTTATAAGATAAGACAGGCCGAGATGCCGAGAGTCTATAATAATTAATTAATTAATTAATTATAACTATCATACACCCTACCCTATCCCGATCGGAGGTACACTTCCGAATCTTCCGCTCCGATCAAATGTTAATTACAGTACATATGTAGTAGCAACCATGGATGTCCAAAAGAATGGTCAACTGTTCTTATTTCTGCAGACCAATGATACAACTGTTAACAACTTTTATAATTGATGACTAAATTTAGATCTCAATCGAGGCCATTAAGTAGCTAAAACTCGTGTAGTTGGTGAGGCTTCAGGAGAGACAACGGTGAGGCTAAAGTGTGTGCAGCTTATAATAGCTATAGCGGTCTGTCTTTATCGCGATAACTAATCTTCACGTGTATTGCATGCTGCATGCGTGTATTTATTATCATGATAGCATATACACTTAATATATATGTATACATGATACACAGACACCTGGACTGCCGTACAAAAATGTGGCGTGAAATTGTAGAGCGGACTAAGAGGTTGATGATTATGCGCAATGCCAAGTAGCAACAATTAATTTCTTACGTATAAGTTAGTGGATGAATTTGATAATAATGCTTTTGCGGAATTCATATTCATGATTGTAATGGATTCTGATGATGATTACAACTAGCAGAAAACTCAAACACTAGCCAGCAGGGATTAAATTATTTACTCGCTTCCGGAACTCGTAGATCTGCCGATATCAGAGAAAAATATCATATGCGGCTCGTTACTACTACTTCAAACCATAAAAATACAGTTATTTATTATTAATTAATAATCCATAAGACTAACTAAACTTCTTTTTTTCTGTCGTTTTTTTTTTTTTTTTTTTTACTAAAATTTCAATCGTTTCACTACCTTCTCTGCCTCTTTACTCCCTACTATCCCCACCAACTTGTTAACCTCCTGTTCCCCAACCACATGTTCTACTCGTCTTCTACCTCCCGTACTCTTTTCAATCAAGTACAACAAATCCATCGCCAACTTCTTCTGTGCCAATGCCTCATCAAATGGGCTTTCCTTCCGCTCCAATAAATCATACAACAACGCATACAACGATTCAAAACTCATCCCCGCATTCAAAAACGTATCAACTACCCATCCCTGTGGTGCCTGGCTGGCGTATTCCAACGCATACGCTTCCAATTGTGGTACCAAGAAATCGGTTGGGAACACGAATTCCGCTAGCATGAATTGTTGTCCTAGTCGTTGTACTACTGATGATACACGTTCGTATGCCTCAGTGTTGTCAGCTGTACCGTAAATGACATTACTCCAGCATCGGGTGATTTCTTCATACCCTCGATAGTCTGTAACTTGGAAGATTGATAAACAAATTTCGTAATACTTTAATGGATCCGCGTAGTCATTAAAAAGTTCACTCACAGATAGGATTTTCCCATCCAATTGTTCAATGGCGATTCGTCGTGGTTCTTCTTCGAATCGTTCATCGTCTTTAATCGCCCGTAAAATATCATCTTGAATTGCAGCAATGTCCATGAATTCTTGAATAGAGTTGGCCAATTGTGACATTGAGGTTCGTAGATTTGGTGGACATTCACAGTTACAGTATCCTCTACCTCGACTCAAAAACTCAATCCGCTGTTCTAATGATAAGTTGAAATCGGATTTGGCGCCCAATTGGAATAATACTTCGGAAGCGGTATAATAATCGCCATGCTTTTGACAATAAACCCACAACAAATCGGCAATTTCCAATTGATTTTTAGCATTGTTTTGTAAATATGGTAATACGTATGGTGTAGTAACATTCAATAACCGTGATTCCAATCCTTTACTGAAAAACCAATCGTAAAAAGTATAATGGAACACCTCGTCATTACTAATAAAACATTTGGTATATGTTTCATCTCGTAGTCTATTCATATCACCGTAATAACTTTCCAATGCCTGGGTTTCTTGTTCCGCTTTATCATCAATCTTATCCAAAACCTGGAAAACTAACTGGTAAATTTCATAACGTTGGTCATAAAACTTCTTTCTGTTGCTATTAATATCACTGTCTGGTTTACCATCATGCAGATACTGTAAAGCCAAGTTCCCACGGTCTAATTGTCCGGCAACTGATAGAGCAACGTCCACGGCACCAGGATAAAAGTCCAAATCCATATACTCTTTAATTGATTCGCTTAATGTATCATAATGAATGGTCCCTGCGGCAGCTCGCTGAAACATTCGTACAGAGTCATTCAAATTCTGAATTTTCAAATCCAAATCACCATCACCCAACGCTTTAGCCTTCCGTAAATATTCCAATGCTTTATAAATAATAACATCACTAGATGAACAATAACTCTCGCAACGGTCTTGTAGGATTCTAGCAATGGTGTCAACACTTCCACCTTCAGCAATTGATCTATTAACTAAACAAGTTACCAATTCTTTGGCTAATTCAACGCCATCTTTTGTAGTGAAAAATCTAAAAAATTGAAGCTCTGCCATCTTTTGCCGATGTTCATGAGTTAAATAACTCATAACTGCTTCAATACCAGTGGAAACGGTGTAAGTTTCATCAACTAACAGCAATAGAAATGAAATACCTTCTCGAATACTTTTAACTAATCGAACCAATGAATCCAACCCTCGATGTTCTGCTTGTAATGATAATTCTTCTGCTCGTGATGCACTAGACAATAAACTATCTGGCCCCCCACTTAACCCATCAATAAATGCTCGATGTTTTTCCAAAAATTCACTAACCCCAAATAATCTCAATTGAATTTTTTCCAAAGAATCCCGTGAACAATTCAATAAAAACTTTTCTTTGTTATCAACTTTGCTCAAAATAAAGATTTTTCTAGACCAAATACCACGAACGATTCGTGCTATATATGTTGCCAGCCCATCAAATCTTCCAGATAATCGTACCACATCTGAATGTTTCTTTTCTTGCTGGGGAGTGATGGCCCCGCCTAATGAAAAAGTATTTTCATCATCAGTCTTTAAATGTGGTTTACCACCAACCTCGATATAAACTGTAGTAGCCAATTCTCGTCCATCATTGGAAGTACTACTCAAAGAACCTTGACTTGCAATACTCAACGCACTAGAACAGGTTTCAGTTCGACCATAAAGTTCAAAAAAGGTTCGAACATCTTGACCCAAAGCTTCAAACACTTGGTATGGGAGCCGTCTAGTATAAATATGAATACCAGTATTAGTTAAAACTGCCACTTGTGGCGCATCAATAGTATATTGAGCGGCATTTTCATTACCAAATCCTAGTGGTCGTGTACTGGCCCCAAATGAGTTACCTAATAAAGTAATTGATTGAACATACCCCTCGATATCCAAAAAACAAGCGTTTTCAAAAAATGGTGGGGTAGCTAACGTGGATGTGTTATTATTAGACATTTGATGAACAATCCGACCAGAGTCAATTGCAGAAACGAATAATCGATCACCTGTATCATTACCATTAGGAACCACAGCAAAAAAACTACTTGGTGCCACAATCTTGCTATTTTCTTTGGTATTTGCCAATAACTTTTCGGATTCTGGAGGATATCGAATTTGAATTACTTGGATGGTACCAGTACCTGCACTATGTATTGATGGAGGTGATTTGATAACTCGAACGTATAATCGACACCCATTAGAAGTAATTGCCACGAAATAAATTTGATCGCTTTCATTTTTGGAAATTGGTTCAATTGCCACGATCTTCATATCCCTATTCATTTTGACTGTATTATTATTATTGATGGTAGTGTTGTTGGTATTATTGGCATTGATCATTTGTAAATGCGACAACATTTGGTTCAAAGTATATGTAATTGATAACCCAAGCCCTTGTTCCCCAAATAATGAATACACCCGAATAGTAGAAGTACTACTCAAAGTGTATACAATACCTCTAGTATTATCGATTTGCATTGAAACAATCTTTTCACTCTGTGGTTGTCTAACAATCGCACCAATTACACTTTTAAACATCGATCCATCAGGTAACCCTGGAGCTAATGCTGATAATCCAGATCTTGTATGACAGACTTTTGAACACTTGCCCTGAAACCACCCTTCATTTTTTTGATATGTCAATTCCCAAATATTTAATCCATCCCCGTCACCGCAGAAAAATAACCTACCATTATTACTACAAACCACATGTGTCGCATCAATCCCTTTCACACTCAACATCATCCCAGTATCAAATAATTGTAAATCATTTTTGGCATAGGAAACCCCCAACAAAATCGCATCGTTTGGTGTAAACAATGCTAATAAATAATTTACCGACTCTACAAACACCCCAGGTCGTGGCTTAAACAATTTCACTGACAAGATAGTTTTATCCAAATCTTCAAATGATAGAAAGTCCCCGCCGTTTTTATAATGCCAGAAATATAATCTATTATCAACTGTGATCCAAGCTCGTTCGATTTCTGGGAATAGCCCCATCTGTGTGTATGATTGAGTTTGGTTATATTGATCAAAAATCACATCAGGAATATTGATCATGTCGGTTTTTGCGAACGGCGCTAGTGGGCCTAAATCTGCCACATTTTCATAATATAAGTACTCTGAACTTTGTGCTTCTACATTCTTATTAGTTTTGTTCGCTGGTTTTTTTTTTTTTTTTGTAATAACTTACGCATAACAATTCTATCCAATTCAGGATAATGTAAATCACGCTCCATATACGTTTCGATAAACCTTGATGCCAACTCCAATGGTTTACTCTCCTTTTTTAAATCTGCAACACTTAAGGTCCCGATAGACCCAAATTTCGTGCTCGTTGAACCGCTAGGAACACGTTTGTTGAATGGCGATGCATATCGGCCCCCACTAATAGCAGTGTTGATACTACTGCTAGTAGTGTTTTGATTGTTTATACTAGGGTACAACTGTTCATTGGTTGTTGTGGGTGGTGGCTGAACGTAGTGAGTTTGGCTATTTTGCCAATTGAACGACATAGCTATATTAAATTAAAGAATCACGCGTGGTTGTTTTATTGAACCAGTTGTTTATTCTTTGTGATTAAAAAAAAAAAGAATTCCAAAAAAAATTGATAGTCAAAATTTTTTTTTTTTTTTTTTTCGCGATGTGAAAAATAAAATACAAAATAAGATTTCGCTTTGGGAGTACAAACGGTGCGATCTTCTTGCGCGGCAACAAAAAATATTCAACGTCAAAAAAAATTTAAACTTGTTATGATATTTTTGAGGATGATGTGCGCGAAATATCACCAACCATTAGACATTATGTATTGTTGGAACAAACTGAGTATCAAACTTCCCAATTGGCGCTTTATTGAAATTGCCAAAATTTTAGAGGTCGATAGCTGTTTAAGATTATGATATCCCAATCAAATATGTCTTTTCAGTTACAAAAATTTGGCGATTTTGATTATCGTAAGAACCATTGAGTGCGTACTTGATTTTTTTTTTTTTTTGATAGCTCAATAGTGTTAGTTAACAGATAACATCAATTTTCTCAATGAATGAAAATTTAACTTCTTAAACATTTACTACAAGCTAGCTCATCGCAACTGTTGTTCATAACACAAGAACTCGAACAAGTATACAATTTCTGTAAAAACATAAATGATAGTATGTTGCATCGAATAAATTCGATATCGGTATTAATGTATGACCATTTTAGCCGTTACATACGACCGGACTATTTATTTTGAACTCGACCACAAGCGCTTATAACTGGTGTGATTTATGAGCTTCCTAGGATTAAAATTTTACACCAGCTTATATTCAATATCCAATTAGCCTTTTATTTTCCTGCTCAATGAATTCCACTACTCTAAATATTCGAATTTAGATAGGATTAATTGTCAAGGACATCATCTTCCCCCCACTGCTTATCTACCAAAAGTTACGAGCTTGAGGGTGCTCACACATGATCCATATAATTTAAGAATAACTAGGAGCAATTTGCAGTTGTTTAACATTAGTGCGTTAAGGGTCCCCGGTATTTCGAACCCAAGTGCTGCTGACCTTATAATTAGTTGCTGTTGCCGATCAAAAAAAAACCTTAGACGCAGCAGCTAATTGATTCTTATTAAATATTGGGATTATCATGAAACATTAGACATATTGGATACCGGAGCCTTTATAAAAAATTTTTTTTTTTTTTTTTACAATAGAACTGATCAAAACAAGTTACAAAAACCGGAAATGTCCATGGACACTTTGAGAACAAAATAAACGGTACCGTATCCGATCCAGACAACATACAAATCTTAATTAATTATTACTAATCAAACTAAAGCTTAGTGATATAGCGTTTCATTGGTAGTCCAAAGCGTCTGCGCTTTTTGCAATATTCTCGGAACAGTCAAATGATGGGTATACTCATGGTTTGTATACTGGCAAAATAATTAAGTTTATCCATGGCACATGCCTTACCCCATAGAAGGTTCCAGTTCCGATTAATTAAATTAACGTATCAATCTTCATCTAATTTAACTTATCCATATTTATCTGTTCCAAGATATCATAATTATAATACCTTACTTGCAAATTTTTAACCTTGCAGTATAATTATAAGCAATAAAGTTAATTCAACTTAAAACCAAGGTCTCGAGGCCTCTCCGCCTTTTAAATAAATCATAAATCTAGCGGAAATAAACTTTTTTTTCTCTCCAGCTTTTCGCATTAAAGCTTGAACTTTAGCCAGGTTACCGTATTAATCTTACAAATGCCGGAGGTCCTATCGCTCATTAACACTGCCAAAGGTTAACTCCCTCCTAAAAGTATATATAATCGATTGTGGTTTTTAATATCCGATATTAATTTCCAACTACGCTTCTGTATTTTAAATGCTGTACTGTAATGCTTAACAGGAAATTTGATCGGCCGGTCAGGTTAGCCAGCTATAGATAGAGTCGTACGGCTTTCACGTTAAACTTTTAAATTTTTTCCGGATGAGGGGAAGCACAAGAGAAAAGTCCGGCCGGCGGGGGGAGGGAAAATATCTATAACACGCCAGTTTTAATAGGATTGGGTATCATAAAATTTCAATAACTTTCTAGATTTGTACGGGCACTAGTTTTAGTAATTAGTACTTTAGGTTTAAGCTTGAATCATGAATTAATGACGTTATGGAAGTAAATTTTCCGACGGAAATAGCATCCGAGTCGTTAATCTTCTATAGTATACTGAGCCATGAATCCTCTAGACTTAACCAGGCTGAAACTACATCTCGTACATTGATAACAGAGTATGTAATCTATGATGGTTAGACATCTGG